>JAHBMJ010000983.1:2898-37597 GCA_018398765.1 Chromera velia | reverse complement strand
CTTTCTCCCTCCCTCAGGACTAATCTAAGAGCTGAATGGTCTGACCGAGCTGAGCATACACAAAATACAGAAAAAAGAAGAACAGATGGCAGAGACACAGGAGACATGCATGCATAATCGATCAGGGACCTCCCTCTGTCTCCCCCCCTGTCGAAGGTAAACGATCCATCGAAGTTGAAAGCTACCTTCTCCCCTCCCTCTTCGACCGCACACCGCCTTAGTCCATTCAAAGGAACAATGCCCACCATCTCACAAAAATGAATAAGAGCCCTTCCCTTCATGTTCTCCGTCTCGTCTTCAAACTCCCTCTCCGGTCTGAAAACTTCCTCTCTCCCGCTTGTTTGTGCTCACTCTTCCCCTTCTCCCCCTCCCTTCCCTGTCCAGACTATCAGAGGAGTTTTCTTTCCAGTGTGGGCGTTGAAGTCCCCCATCACGCAGACCTCTGAGAATCTGCTCTCTCCTTTTCTTTCTCTCTCTGCTCTTTTCTCTTCGATTCTCTCTGCCAAGTTATTAAGGTATGTCTCATCTGCGTAGTTCGACTCTTCATGGGGGTCATACAAGCCAACGAAGAGCGGGAAGCCTGGTGCTTCTGTAAATACCGCTATCTCCGTTGCTCTTTCTGTCATAAAGCCCAGCTCTCTTGCCTTTCTACTCATCAATACTATCACCCCCCCTGTCGTCGTCACTTCTCTTCCCTCTCTTACTAACGGGAAATTCGTTCCTTACAGTCTTCCTCCATTCATACTGCACACTGTCCTCTCTGTTCTAGTTTCATTCATAAAAAGGATGTCGGCTCCTTTCGTTTCTTCTGCGAAAAGTGGGCTTTGCGAAGAAGAAGAAGAAGCAGAAGCAGAAGCAGAAGAAGAAGAAGAAGAAGAAGCAGAAGAAGAAGAAGAAGAAGAAGAAGAAGAAGAAGAAGAAGAAAAAAAGAAGAAGAAGAAGAAAAAGAAAAAGAAGAAGAAGAAGAAAAAGAAGAAGAAGAAGAAAAAGAAGAAGAGGGAATGGGAGGAGGAGAAGAAGAGGAGGAGGAGGAAGAAAAAGAAGAAGAAGAAGAAGAAGAAGAAGAAATCTCTCAGTGGTCTGGCCTCTTCCCACCCCTCCCTCCCTGTTCTTTCCCGCCCTCTTTCTTTCCCCCGCCAGTGCCAGGGAAAGAGGAACAAAAACCAAGAGACTCAGAGGAAAAAGAAAAACAAGAGGAAGACGCAGAAGAAGTAGTGGAGCTGTAAGAAGACGGACCTAATGGGGGACAACGAGGCAAAGAAGCTCGAACGGAACAGGAAAGAGAAGAACATACACATAAACACATGTTAGCACGTATTTGTTCGTCTTTGTGAATTAAACTATTCTCCTTCTCTGACGAGCCTTCGATTTCTGAGGAGAAAGAGAAGCCAAACCGGGATCCGTCTTGCTCGGGTATGTTGATCGAGAATAGATGTATGCTGCAGAAACATCTGGGATGCTCGAGGGTGTTTTCTGGTTCTTTTTCTCTGGCAGGGCCACAATCTACATCCCAGGGGTCTAACTGAAAGGGAACGAAATCGCTTTTTTCTTCTTTGTCCTCCCCTGGACTCTCCTTCCCTCCTGTCCTTCTTCCCAACAAAAATCCTCCACCTTTTCTCACTTGGTTTCTCTCCATCTCCCCTGCGGGTGGATTTGTCCTTTCTCTGTTCGGAGTTGCCCCGTCCTTCTCTGTGCACTCGCCTTCACATCGCTCTGCACGCAAAGGAGGGCACAAGGGGGGGGGAGCACACTGGTCTACATCTTTTTTCAGTGAGTGTGAAAGAGAGTTGGAGGGTAGTGAGGAACGTGGCCGAGGCTCGACTAATCAACACACCTGTATAGGGACTGCCCCTCGCGAAGCAGTCCCACTCCCCCCCCCTTACATCAGCTCGGGGTCTCCAGTGAGCTTCTCCTCCCTGCGTTTAGGCCGGCCGAGCCAATTTGCAGAGGAAAAAGAGTCTCGACTATTCGGAGCGGAAAAGTGAAAATTTCTACACAATTTTTTTGAAAGAGTGTGCAACTCGTTGGGGGCTCCACAGGTGGTCTCATGATTCGGCGTGCCTCCTTCCATCTCTTCCCCTTCCTCACTCAGCACCCAAAACTTGTTCCTTCTCAAAATGTTAGACTCAGATGGAGCCTTCCTGGCATGCTCTCTCTTTGCCCTCCGTCTGTCGATTTTTTTCAGTTCTTCCCCGAGCCCCATCTTTTCTACCCTCTCTATCGTGTCTCTCACTGTCCACTCGGTCATCTCTGCCTCTAATAACTTCACCCTTCTCTTCAACATTTCCTTTGCTTCCATTACCCTTTCTATTCTCTTTCCGAGCTCTTCTATCGATCTCTTTTCTTCCTCAATCAACGTTTCTTGCTCGTCTTCCTTTGAGAGCCTTCTTCTGGGGGGAGGCCGGCTCCCGACCTCTCTCTTTCTTCCTCCCCCCTTCTCCTCCTTCAACTGCCAACCCCGTCAACAGCCAACCCCGGAGGCTTCCCCCCCAGCGTTTGCCTGCTGCTGCTCTGCACTTCCGTTCTGCACCTGCATCCTCTTCTTTCCCTTCTGCTCAATCCTGGGGCTCGGTTTCGGGATTCCTGTTTGCTGGCCATCTCTCTCTGTTCTCCCCATCACGAGATCTCCATCTCCCTCTGGGGCTTTCGGTTGGGGTTGCTCTGAGAGGGGAACTCCTAGTCTTTGAAGGGCCTTCCTCGCCTCTTCTTTCTTCTGGTCGCTGGAAGCTGCATCTCCCATCACTCCCACTGCCCACTTTTTCGTTGCCGCGTCTGTCTGCTCCTTCGTTCTTAGGATCACACAGCGGAGTTGGTCTCCTGTTTCTGGGTGCTGTATGTTGTTCTGTTCATCAAAGAGGGAGTCAAAATCCCTTGCTACTGTTTCTGCACTGAAGACCATCTTCGTCATTGACCCCCATGGCTGATGGTTCATCGACATCACCCCCTGGAATGCCTGGAACATCGTCTCAGTAAACGCTGCAGCCTGCAGTCGGTTATCTTTTCTCGCCCCATTAGGATCAAGTGCTGCTGTGTAGATGAAATTCTTTGCGTGTATGCGGATGTCTTTCTTGGGCAGTTTCAGTCCAAGAACAACCCGCGAGCAGATTCTCCTCTCCTCTTCCACCTTCTCTTTGGCCGATCTTTTCTGTCCCTTCTCCAAATTTCCCAGTCTCGTTTCGTGATCGTTCACCGTCTGCTGCATCTTTCTTTGATGCTCCCCCATCTCTTCTATACTGTCTTTCAGTCCCTGGATCTTCCCTCCCAATTTCTCTTCTGTTCGAGCCTCGCTTTCACGGAGTAGCCTTTCCATGGCACCTTCCATGAGAGCTGGCTGCTCAGGCATCTTCTTCCTGTCCTTCAGCATCTCCTTGTGGGTCCCTTCTTCGTCTGAGCTGATATCAGAGAGGCCAGGTCACTTCAAAAAGTTCGTCTCTGCGTCTCTTTCCTCCTGTTCTGTCATTTTGATCGCAAAGAAAAAGTGAGACGGCTAAGGATTTTTGACTGTTGCACATGTGTCCAAAACTTTGCCGTCTCTTCACCTTTTCTTCTCGGGAAGCTTTCGTTCCAATTCGCTCTGAGAGCGCAGCTCACAAAAGACAGAAGATAGCTTGCAGAAGCTGTCTTCTGCGGGAAGAAGGGAAGACAACGGTTTGGAACGATATGCGAACTCATGCAGTTCAAGAATCCCTAGATAAGCACATGCAGGGTCAATGTTGTTGAGCCGCACTCTCTGGTGTAACATATAGAAAATGCATGAAAGACTATAGATGAAAGACGACTAAAACATAATAAAAAGACATTTTTAATTCATATAATAATTTGTTTGATTGTCAGATTGTGTTTATAGTAGTCCACATACTAACAAAGACATGATTTTTTATACCTTTTCAGTTGTTATAACAAAGTTTTTCAGTAATTTTTCGTTTGCTTAAGCTTGTTTCTAGCTATAATATCGTTTTTATCGGCTCTTACCGGTTAACTCGGTTAATCGCCGGTTATGACCGGTTATTATAACTGGAGGGCTAATAAGCTATAACCTAACCTCATAACATATCTTTTCCCCTACCCTGACATTACCAATCAGATCGATTCGCCTCAAGGCATACCACATCTGCGGAGGTGCATGGAGATATAAATACTCGGCACACGTGTACACCACATTCATACATTGAATTCTGAATCAATCCGAAAAGGGAGTAAGAGCAAGGATGGACGAGAGGTAATGAGAGGAGAAACGGGGTTGATAACAGACTTTTTCAAAGATCTACACTAGCTTACGCCGCCCGAAGGCAACGTAACAACTCGATCGAAGCAATCAATACTTTCTGATCAGTTACCAAAGGAAGGGGGAACCACAAGGATTCAAATTTATGCTCACAATGTTCAACTGGTTTTCATAAAAAAGGAATAAAGGGGGAAGAAAATTGAATAAAGACAAACACCCGATCAATCAAGTACATATATAATAATTCAGACATACATGTATGAAAAAACCCTCAATCATCATTCAGACATACATACAAATATGAAAATCACATCACCAGAAGGCTTAGCCTAATCGACCCTGCGGCCATCTCACAAGGTACTCGTAGATCTCTTGATGTGCTTTGAAGACCGTGCTCTCCCATGACTCAAGATCTCTATTTCCACCTTAGACAATCAGACGAGTCATTCGTCCTCCTGGCCCGACACTTGCACAAGCTGTGCAGCCGTGTTGATTTGCCAGATAATCCAGCATACCAACTGCTGTCTCTTGCACAAGAAATGGAGAAAGGGAAGATCTGATAGTGTCTCTTAGTGGGTTGAAAGAAGAAACGTCTTCTCCTTTGAAGGCTGACTTCACAAGCTGGTTGCACAAGAAAACCACAGAATTCTCATGACCAGCTTGCTCCCCCTTTATTTATTTTTTTTTTTTTTCTTCTTCTTCTTCTTCTTCTTCTTTCTCTTTTCTCTTTCTCTTTTCTATTTCTGGGATTTTGCGTCTTCCGGGCCCCGGGCCCATTTAACTCGGCATTTCTTACATTTTTATTCTAGACGGGATTATAACACACGTACAGATGATGTATATAGGAGGATTAGGATTGGGATACACAAATGCATATATAACTTTTCTGGGACCTGAATGTTTTAAAACCCTCCTGGGATCTGGTTAAGCCGAGTATGGTATACCCATCAGTTAAGATGTCTCTTTAGAAAATGAGGGAGTGCAAAGAAATGTGTACAAGCTCTATGTGTTCGGTCTGTATCTCCTTGGAGAGAACTTGAGTGACGGAGCCTAGCATGAAAGGCCAGATCGGCGCCAGCCATATACTAGACCACCGTGAACGACAAAAACATAGACGTGCAGCAATACCATACAATACGCAGAGCGAGCGAAAATGTATGGAAGTGTGCGTGAGCGATGCATGAAATGCATATATAAGCAATATACACAGTACGAGATGTATATGCAGAAAATACGTACATACATGCAGCTAGAATTGATTGCATGATTAAAGTAGAGTGACTAAAGAAAGGTACTAAAGTACATTGACTCTGAAGTGACAGACTTACGAACCAAATAGAAATATCTAAGCCCTATAAGTCTTATCAAGTGGTGGACGGAAGTGGGGTTGTGGTGACAGAGACCCATTGACCGCCGATCAGTCAGCGTCTTCCGTCTTTCCATCTCAGACTTCCAGTCTCAGTCTGAATTTCTTGAACGTCTTCAGTCTTTGAGTACTTGGCAGGCATGGTATCAAGAAGCCAAGCCAGTCATTTCTCTCCATAAGCGGTTGACAAGAATGGTTCGTACGACACTCGTGCGAAGGTCCAGCTGCTGAACAACAAGAAGTTCGGCCATATGACCATCGAACCTCTAGATCCACATGCATCGGTCGGCGATCCATCTAACTAACAGAGAGTCATGCTTCATGGAGACCATCCTGACGACCTGATAAGGAGCCCGACTCGATCTTTCCTTCCTTCCTTCCTTCCTTCCTTCCCTCCCTCCCTCCCTCCCTCCTCGCCTTCTATACAATAGGCAAGCTCATTTCTGTTCGTTACATCATTCATTCGTTCATTCACTAGCTCACCCATTAATTCATTCGCCAATGCAATCACTCTCTCCTTCATCCGTTCCCTTGTTCTTCTTACTGGATTCAATATGCCATACCGCAGAAGGAACACCCAACCCCTACATGGTCACCACACCCGACGGCCTCATCTCCTCTGAGACTCTTGCCCAACCCGGAGGATCTGCAGTATGAACAGGTGGGAACGGACGGCCACATTTGAAAGACCCTATAAGCCACTAGATCTTCTCAACTAGAAGCCTATCATTAGAGTCTCTTGAAATCTTCTTACAGGGAAAAACTGAAGGACGGGATACATTGCATCTTCCTGTTCCTTTCATTGTTCAGCCATTTCATTTCATCACATTTTATGAGCATGCTGCTATTGATTGCAATTAATTCAACTTGCATGGACAAGCATACATATGCATGCATGTATGCAGCTTGGCATGGCTCATCAATCTATGAGGCGGCGCGCATGGCGGCGGGCACTTTAAACATAGCGGCTCACCAACATTGACCCTGCATGTGCTTATCTAGGGATTCTTGAACTGTATGAGTTCGCATATCCTTCCAAACCGTTGTCTTCCCTTCTTTCCGTTTTTGTTCCCTTTTTTTTATTTCTCCCGCCAGGTCCCCTCTTTCCTCCATGCCTCTCTCATGCCTGTTCTTTCTTGCTGCCTTCTTAATTTACTAATTTTTTTCTTCTTTCTTCTTCTTGCCTATAAATGAATTTTTGGCAGCTCATAACCAAAACGTGAACCAATGGTTCATGAGTGCGTGCAACGCGTCTCACCATATTTTATGAGCATGCTGCTATTGATTGCAATTAATTCAACTGAATTCAACTTACATGGATAAGCATACACATGCATGCATGTATGCAGCTTGGCATGGCTCATCAATCTATGAGGCGGCGCGCATGGCGGCGGGCACTTCAAATATGGCGGCTCAACAATCACCCCTTGACTTAGGCACAGACGAAGGAACAAATACAGAGCCGTCTATCTACCTACAATGCCGACTAACTCTCATACATATGCTCGATCGCTTCGCAAAGTCAATCTTCTTAACACGCGCTCCTACTTTTTCTTTCTTCTCAACTCTCGCAGTGGAAGGAAGGTCACCATTGCAGCGCTCTAACATGAGCTTGGTCTGTCTATCTACCCTCATGTCACTAATCCTGCACCAGTATATACGGGAACGTAGACGACGCAATTCCTGCCTGATATAAGTAAGAAGACCATTCATAGCGGGCTTTGCCTTTGCCTGTCTAAACTCTAGCTGATCCATCAACGGCCTGGAATCTGTTACGAATTCAATCGGCACTTTCTTATACCAAAACGCCTCTGCTAGATCCTTCCAAGTAAAAGCTTTCTTCACGCCCTCTGCAGATGCAACTGTCTCCAACGAAGTGCTCGAAATCAGCTTTCGCTTTACTCTTACACTCTTTTACGTAAAAAGATTGCTCTTTCTTAAAGCATGAATCTTTTCTCTGTCTACCTGTTCTGTTTGATCTACAAGGTAAGCTTCGTTTCCCCATCGCCCTTCACACTTCTGGAGAGAATAAGACCCATCATGGAAAACAACCATCTTAGGGTCCTTGACTATAGTAAAAATAAGAGAAGTCTTCTTTTGCTTCATATGATTCAATAAACGCAAACCACCTTCTACCTTCTGTGCAGACGGCTTGGTCGACCAACGACTCAACTCACCAAAAAGAAAAAAAATGTCTGGCTATGTCCTTGCTGCCCATCCAGTCACTCCCATGATCTTCTACATGAGGGGCATATATTTTTCTTTAATCTCTTTTTCTGTTGGAAGGTCTAAAAGGTCTGGTCTGATCTTCTACTCCTTCAGTTTGCTCTCTTCCACTTCAACGGACTCAAGATACTCTTCCTGACTCATCTCAAAACCTTCCTTTGTTTTCTTTAGTTGTATGCCTATGTAGCTCATTGTCTCTCCTTCTTTCAACACCTCAGGCTCGTCCATTTTCAGTTTTTCTTAAAGAGAAGAAAGGAAAGAAAGAGGATCTTCAGTAAAAAGAAGAAGATCATCGACATACCTAACTGACATGGCCTTCACTTCACCCCTTTCCCCGCCTCTGTGAACGAAAATGCTTTCTTTTATCTCCTCCCACCCCAATTCCTTTGCTATCTTCTTAAAGGAGAGAGAGAAGAGACAAGGACTATCTACAAGGCCGTACATTGCTTTTTTTAATTTCAAAACGGCACCTGGCTTCATTCATTCGGGACAATCAGGAGGGAGAGAAGAGGGAAGTTGGATAAAAATAGAATCAGAAATGGGGGCAGTCAGAAAAGCAGTGCAGACGTCCGACTTTGCAGCCGTCCATCCCTTTGAAGAAGCAAAAGAAAGAACCAAAAGAACTTCCCACCAATCTGCCGTCCCACTAAAAGTCTTTAACTCTTTTCGGTCGTCCTGAAACCCTTTCATGACGAGCCTTGCTTTTGCGATTCTTTTCCCTTCCTTCATTTTCCAAGTAAGCACCCACCTGCACTTCATGGCTTTTCTTCCTTTCGGCAGACGTACACCTGGCTAAAAGACATCACATTCGATGAGTTGATTCAATTCGGCTTTCTGTCCTTCAACGTGAGACCCCCCCACAACCTCTTCTGGAGTGGCATCGATGTGTCCTTTCTTTGAATTCATATGAGAAAACATCTTCTCCACGACTTCCTTATCAACCTCCAACATACAAGACAAGGGACGTCGGGCTTTCTCTTTTTCCTTAATTGCGCGCGCAAGCTTCTGCTTTAACTCATTTAGTCTCTCTTGTAGATCTTCTATCTTTTCATTCTCATCTTTTCTTCTCTGTGCAAAACGCACATCTTCCTTCCGTTCTTCATCTTCCTGCATAAAATGTGCATCGTCAGACGGCAGCTTCCAAATTCCACTCACAGCGGACTCGCGTACTGACTGACCGTCTGTAGGCACCAACTGATGTCTGCGCCTGTCTCTCCTTCTCGGAACAGAGGCCTGACTGGAATCTGACGCCCCTTGCCCAGACCCATTCGCCTGGCTGCCCTGCATACCCTCTGCATGTGTCCCCGTCTAGCTCCCCCCCCTGATGCTGTACAATTATCTCGAGGTGGCCGCCCCGAACTGACTGCCCAGCAGACGCGGCAGGAGGAAGAACTGATATATTTGCGCCCTCACCCCCCTCACTAGCCATTAAGGGAGACGAGACGCACTGCTCGGCTTGCTTTGCAGCTCGCCGCGGAACATTAGGGGAAAAGTATGCAGGGCCGAAAGAAGAAGAGAAACGTGCATGCCTCCCTACACCGGAATCCACCTCCATTTCATCTACATCAACATCCGAAAAAGAATCTTCCTGCAGAATAAAACACTGTCTATCTGGAGACAAAGAAGAAGAAGAAAGAGAAAAAGAATCAAAAGAAATGTTTGACTACCTGACGAGTGAAACAAGAGAAGGATGCACTTGCAAAGGTTTCCATCCGTTCCCCTTTTCTATCAAAACCACCATTACAGACGAATTCTCTACTGATGCAAAGATGCCTTCCTTTCCGTGCATAGGCTTTGTCCCCGTCTTGATTGGGTGGGGATCATACACCACCACCCTGTCCCCCACAGCAATCGGAGAAATCTCTTCAGCCTTCTCTTCCCCCAAAACTGCCTTCATTGGAGACTCCTCTGTCACGGTCGACACAACTTCATTCAACTGCTGCACCATCCCCGGAAAGAGCCATTTCTCTATATATCTGGGTAAGCGGACCTTTCTGACTGTCTTTCTCAAGAGTCTTTTTATAGTTCTATTTAGTCTTTCTACTTGTCCCTGTACTTGAGGACAGTAGTCTGGTCTTCTCTCATGATGCATTCCTTCTCTTTGCAAAAATAAGTCGTATTCCTTCTCGAACTCGCCTCTGTTGTCTGTCTTAACGATCTTTGGTTTCCCTTTTCCAAGTCTCTGCCACTTCCTTGTCCAGTAAATCATTGCTCTCTTTGCCTGACTTTTTCGAGAAAGAGTCTTCTCCTGCATAAATCTTGTTTTTCCATCAACAAGCAGACTGGCTGGCACCCCCCCCGCAAGCATGCAGAGGTTATGCACAACAACATCATTGAATTCTTCTGCCCTCCCCCCTGGTGTCTGTCTTACTAGAATCCTTCTCATCGTTGCATTGACTTCTCTGCACTCACGACAGTCAATTATTTCTGTACAGTCAATCATTCCTTTCTCTCTCAAGGTCACATACAAACGCTTACCTGTCGAATGTCCAAAACGGCAGTGCCACATATTCAATTCTCTCTGGGACATCTGACCATTTTGAGCAAGAGAAAAAGAATCGGATCAGGAGGGTTGAGAGGCTTATGCCTGCTCTCCACCTGCCATCGCCTTTTCTATCGGGGAGGAGACGGGATCATCACCAGAAGAAATCTTCTCTTCCTTGGTGACTGCTAGGCAGACACATTTATTCACTCATTTAGAAGAAAATTTAAAGAAACAAAAGAAGAAAAAGAAGAAGAAGAAAAAAGAAATGCATAAATTACGTGTACACCATCTCTCTCTCTTCCAACAACGCTTTAACTTTCTTTCCATCTCTTGATGAACGCAATTCAACCCAATAAGGCTTGTCAACTTTCTGTAAATGGAGACCCCGAATAGACAAAAGAGAAACAAGAACCGAACACAAGTATGCACCTTCTATGTACACCTCCTCGATTTCGTTCTCTGCAGACAAAACCCCAACACGCACATGCACGTATCTGTCTGTCTGAAAAGAATCTCTTTCAGCTTTCTCATACGTCGCTTTCTTTCTCCAACTGTCTACAATGCAATCATCTAAGCCAGGACCAATCAGATGCTTACTACAACCAGTATCAGCAAAAGGAAAGCGGACTTCTTCACACTCATAGTCGTCCTCTGCCAGGGGTGCAAATAGGTTCGAGGAACGAGAGCCCCTTGCCGTCTCTCATCCCACGCCCAAGCGTGGTCAATCGCCCTTCCCCCCCCTGGAGGAGGAAGAGGACCCCCCCTTCTTCTTGCATGCAGGGGCGCCCGTGTAGTGACCCTTCTCGCCGCAATCCTTGCACTTGATGTTCTTCTTCTTGGCCCAGCACTCACCCTCGTGCTTTCTCCCACAGGTATAGTAGACCGGATGCTGCCCCCCCTGACCGGAGCTCCCACTCAAACCCCCAGTATTCCTGTTCTCCCTCTGCCTGATCATTCCCCCTGTGTCCTCCCTTGGGATTGTAGGAACGCCCTGCCTTCTCCCTTCCCCCTTCCCCACCCTTCTTCTTCTCTTCGATGGCAGCGAACTAGTCGAGGTAAGGATGAATATCGTCCTACGAGAGCGAGTTCAGGTTAAGGAGCATCTCTCCCTTCTACGCTCTGATAGCGGTAATGAGGGTGTTCTTTTGATCGGAGTCGAGGGTATGGAGGATCATGGTCGGCTTCACTGCGTCTTCAATGGGTCTCTGCACCCCCATCGCTTCCACCTCCAGATTAGATAGACGTCGACGCAGGGCCTTGAACCCAAACTTGATCTTGGGCTTGAAGACCTCTCCGGCTGCGCTGCGCCGGTTGGTGTCATAGGGGAATTCCTTGACCTTCTCCTCCACTGCCAGTTGCCTCACAAGCAGGTTGGAGAGGTATTCTTCCTTCACACGCCTGAGGACCTCCTTGTGCTTGAGGCCGGCGCAGAAGAATCACTTGAGGTGGGACTTGAACCTCGAGTTGTTCTTGGTGGCCTTGTACATGCCCATTCGGACCATCCTCTTCCACTGACCGGAAGAGCCAAAACGGGACCTCCGGAGCTCCTCCTTCATAAAATCTCCCCACTGTCTCTCCCAATTCGAACCCCTCTTTGGGGTCAAACACAGGCAGAAGCGCCTAGTCCACCTTCACCTTCTTCTACGAGGAAGACGACACAACAGAGGAAGAATCAGAGGACTCAGACTCGCTGGAAGAATCCAAGTCATCAAAAGAGTCCGAATCGTTGCTCGGCATAGCAACAGAAACCTTCTGCCGTCTCTTGTTCTTTCCGGACTTCTTCTTTTCCAAAATCTTTTTTACGATCTTGTCAATCTTTTCTTCCAATTTCTTCTCAAGGAGCGAATCGAGTTTGGAATTAAGAGTCACTGGCAGTGTGCTGCTGCTTGACTGTGCAGCTGCAGCTTCTTCTTGGGCGTTCTTCTTGGCCTCTTCCTTTTCTTTTCTCTTCTGAGCTCTTGTCTTCATTATCTTGAAAAATCTAGAGAGAGCAAGAAAGAGAAAAGGGCAATCAGATCGGACACACTGACTGAAAGACCCTATAAGCCACTAGATCTTCTCAACTAGAAGCCTATCATTAGAGTCTCTTGAAATCTTCTTACAGGGAAAGACTGAAGGACGGGATGCATTGCATCTTCCCGTTCCTTTCATTGTTCAGCCGTTTCATCTCATCACGTCTCATCCGCGCTGCATGCACTCCTGAATTTTTGGCAGAGCCTCTTTGAAAAGTGAATTTTATGGTTTTTAAAGGGGGTTTTAGCGTAGTTTTAGGGAGGTTTTCGCCCCTCAAAAGAAGACTTTTTGCCTATAAATGAATTTTTGGCAGTTCATGACCAAAACGTGAACCAATGGTTCATGAGTGCGTGCAGCGCGTCTCACCACATTTTATGAGCATGCTGCTATTGATTGCAATTAATTCAACCGAATTCAACTTGCATAGACAAGCATACATATGCATGCATGCATGCAGCTTGGCATGGCTCATCAATCTATGAGGCGGCGCGCATGGCGGCGGGCACTTCAAACATAGCGGCTCAACAACATTGACCCTGCATGTACTTATCTAGGGATTCTTGAACTGCATGAGTTCGCATATCCTTCCAAACCGTTGTTTTCCCTTCTTCCCGTTTTTGTTCCCTTTTTTTTATTTCTTCCGCATGCCTCTCTCATGCCTGTTCTTTCTTGCTGCCTTCTTAATTTACTTATTTTTTTCTTCTTTCCTCTACTCTTTCTGAAAAGATCTGTTTTCCTTCTTTCTGTGGCTTTTTTTGTTTATTCCTTCCTTCCTCCCTTTCTTCTTTCCTTCTTTCCTCCTTTCTTTGCCTTCTATACAATAGGCAAGCTCACTTCTGTTAGTTGTATCATTTATTCGTTCATTCACTCACTCACCCAGCCATTAATCCGTTTGCCAATGCATTCACTCTCTCTTTCATCTGTTCCCTTATTCTTCTTGCTGCCTTCCTTGCTTGCTTCCTTCTTCTTTCCTCTTGTCTTTCTGAAAAGATCTGTTTTCCTTCTTTTCATCGTTTTTTTCGACCCTTCTTTTCTTTTTTTTTCCTTGTTTCTTGCTTCTTTCCTTTCTTCCTTCCTTCTATCATTGTTTCTTTTCATTATTCTTGCCCTCCCTTCCTTCTTTCCTTTCTTTTTTCTTTCTTTCTTTCTTTCTTTCGTTCGTTTTTTCCTTAGTCCTTCCTTCTTTCCTTCTCTCCTTTCTTTTTCTCCTTTCTTTTTCTTCTTCCTTCCTTTCTTTTTTTTTTTTTTTTTCTTTCTTTCTTTCTTTCTTTCTTTCTTTCTTTTTTTCTTTCTTTCTTTCTGTTTTTCTGTTTTTCTTTCTTTCTTTCTTTCTTTCTTTCTGTCTGTCTGTCTGTCTTTCTTTCTTTCTTTCTTTCTTTCTTTCTTCCTTCTTTCCTTCCTTCCTTCCTTCCTTTCCTTCCTTCTTTCCTTCCTTTCTTCCTTCCTTCCTTCCATATTTGTTGCCTTCTTTTTTCCCTTATACGTTTCTTTCTTCTTTCTTTCTTTCCTTTTCAACTTTAAATCTTTCTTGACGGCGTTTGTTAATCTTTCTGGGTGTGTTGTCTAATGATACCTATTGCCAGAGCAAATGTTGTAGGAAAGGAAGGGGGGAGAACGGAAGGATTGAAAATGCCATGTGGTCCCTTTTGTTTGTTTCCTTTTTTTTGTACAATATGTGCATCTTCTCCTTTTTCGCTTTTCCGGATCTCTGTGCTGTTGTTTCAACTAGGTGAATGCTGGCCTATGGGCACATACAGAGTCAAATTGCATGCAATGGCATGCAGGCTGACTATCATTGGCTGATTAATTCACTGAGAGAAAGATGTGGGAAAATGATTAAAGGCACTGCTGCGGTAAAACAAGAAGATGGGTTGTTGAGAGTCGTCCCCTCGCGTCCCCTGTTTTTCTTTGCAATATAGCTATACCCGGCTGTGCCTGTAACGTTTTTCCTATTTTCTTACGTTTTTTTATGATCTGTGTAGACAAACCTTCACGAGAGAAACCCCTCCAGACTGCGAAGCTACGAAGAGGTCGAGAAGGCGACTTGAGGGGCCCGGTACAATAACGATGGGGGATTGACAGACGTAGATTTGCAACAGGAAAGGACAGGTTAGCAATAGAGTCAGAAGCCACAATCAAATCATACGCTTTCAAATTCATCTAAAACTTTCTTTTCTTCTTGTGACTGCTTCGACCACTATACGTCACAGTTTCTTCAGAAGGAAAACGTCCTTTTGCGTAATAAGATTTTTTGGCCGTAGGACAGTGAGTAAATTCAAATAATCAAATTAAATAGAATAGTATTCTCGATTGTGTCCAACAGAGCGCTAAGTAGATGTTTGGTTTCGTTTTTTATTGCATTGGGCGTAATTATCTCGCACTTTGATTTTAGAAAGGTTGTAAAAGGTCAAGTCATTGTGAAGTCGTGAAGCTCTTTATCTATCTGATAGTTTTCCAATTAATTGATTGCATCCGAACGGTTGGACACTAAGTGCTGTCACCGGCTGTTAAACTACAGTGCCAGCCCGTTCGGTTTATGTGGTGCACTACGCATGTGTTTGTCTGTCAAGCCGCAAGTTTTCCGATAGCCATAAACTGTTAGCTGTAATGCAGCAGCAGTGATTGGTAGAGGACGTACATCATTCGTTGTCATGAAAGCCTGTCTGATCTTATGTCATTGATCTTGAGATGGGGGGGAAAGGCTGGGGGGCGGATCGAATGCAGCAGTATGCCAGGGCAAGGATCGAGTGAACGTAGAAGTACTCTCAGGAATTATATTGCCGACGTCAACGCCAAGGACCAAGCCTAGACCAGCGGGGGGGCCCGGGAAAGGGGGTGAACATCGATGATAGACAATGACACAGTTTTATAGATACATGCGCAAGTTTGAACGAACATGCATATGACGATCTTGATCGAGTGCTAGGATCGAGTGTTTTCGTTTAAACAGTTTGTTTGCATATTATTGTGTAGCCATGATAGCTCTATGACGTTTGCAAAATTTCAATTGTCTCTAATTCGTACGTTCTTTGCTAATTTGATCAACCATGCAGGTACGTCGGCATACGAGGAAAAAAGAAAAGAAGGCTTAAAGAAAGTGCTCAAATGGGATCAACCTCAGCACGTTTAAGGCGAAGTTCTTGGACCGCCTCCGGGATTCCTGGGAAACCCGATTCGGAGGGAGTTCAGGGGCAAGTGATATCTGTCCACACACATGTACACTCACGGACAGACGCCAACACATGAACATACATATACATACACACACACACACATACACATACACACATACACACATACACATATATATACGTCGCCCCTAGGACTGGGCGGTGAGCTCAATATTATCATACAGAGAGAGAGAGAGAGAGAGAGAGAGAGAAAGAGACCTACGACCACACACATGTACGCAATCCCCGATACAGTCAGCATCCTCTTCCGAGTCAACATGCACAGTCCCATCCCATGTCACTGTGTGAAGAGAAGAGAGTCCTTTCTAAAGGCGCAGCCGCGTGACAAGAAGAAGGCGCTTGAAAACGACTCAATACAGGATTGGGCGCAAACACAGAGCAAAAGGAAAGAAAATACAACATAAAGAGACAAATAAAACCAAAGAAACATAAAGAGACTATAGAATGAGACCAAAGAACAGACGGCAGCCTTATTGTTACACAATACTGTGTGTGTGGCCTCCCAGACCCTTACAGGTTGCTAAAGACTCCTAATTTATATCATTTTTGTATCAGTGTTCGATCATTTTTCTTTTATTTTTCAATCACTTTTCTAACAACTTTTTTATCATTTTTAAAACATTTTTTGTGGGGAAAACTCATTATAATGCACTCAATGTCGGAGATTAATGCACTATCATTCTTTCAGGATAAGTTTCACGTCACATACTATCAATACAACAATTTCTAACACATGTATACACCACATCCTGGCACTAGTACTGGCACCTTATATTTAAAAGTTATTCAGGTTTTTATGCAGATAAATGATGACGAATGAAATGAAATAAAAGTTTGGCTATGCTAGATATAAACCATAAGTCTTTTAAAGGCTTAGTTTCTCTCTCATCTTTTTTGTAATTGTGAATACTTGAATCCAAAAGTTTACCATTGAAAAACGAAAAAAAGTTTTTCAGTAATTTTTTTTCTCAGTTTTTCAGTGAATTTTTTATATGAATTTGTCATGAAATTCGGTATGATATACAAAGAATTTGAAAGAAAATTAAAAGTCACTTCCCAGTACATGCAAAGGTTTCAATTATCAGTACAGTCAGTTAGTATACGTCGTACTATACAATTTTAGATAAATGAGATTAAATTTAGATATGAATGTAGACTCGTCGTAGAAGTGAGTCTAGGAGTAATTTAAAAAAAAAAAAAATGGTCATTTTCACTTTTTTGTTTGTTTGTTTTCATGTAAGAAAAGTGTGGTTCTATAGGTGTGGTTCCCTAATGCTAGCCCTAATGTTTTTGCATCCCCACCATGCATATGTTTATGAAAACAAATTAAAAAAATATGCAAAAAAAAAAGGTCCGGAGAGCTAGCCGAAGAACGTTTTTTTTTGTTTGTTTTTTGTTTGAAAATTATCCCTAGAGATGAATCTAGTATTAATTATGAACACTTATACATATTGTTCTATAATTGTCATTCGCCATTAGTGCACGACGGCTGCCGGTTCTAGTGCCGGTGAAGTCGCCTGATCATGGCCTTGATGACGATGCTAAAAGAAGAATTGTAAGACTTAGTCACTTAGTATCCAAACATATTATCAGAACAATGCATGTGAAAGCAGTCTTGCACGCAAACATCACGCAGTCTTTCTTTAGAGCATCGACGGAAATAGACCGAAACGTCGCTGAATCACGCCGCAGTGGGCAAATCATACCCATTTATGAATGTCAGAAGAAGAATATTAAAGAGGGTAAAGCAATCATGACTTGTATGCCGACGACGGATACCAACTAGATGCAGGCCGGCATCCGCAGTCTCTCTTAGCTGCAGGTTCACATTCCAGTCTTTCCCCTTCCCAATCGGCAACAAACACCATGCAACAGAATAAGCAATTCAGAGAAGAAGAGGGGGATAGATAGAGGAGGGAAGGAAACACAAAAGCGAAAAAACGAGAAGGAAACAAAAGGAACCAACCCACCGCTGACACAACAAAACGGGTGGTCTGGCGACACGAACGAACGAACGACTGAAGGAAGAGTAGAGACCAGAAGATGAGCCGAAACCAGAGACAGCAAGAGAGACAAGAAAGACAAAAAGACAGAAGACAGAAAAAGAACAAACAAAGGCCAAGCGGGTCCCCCCATCGATTTCAAATTACAGAGAGGGAACGAAATGGAACGAAAGGAGCACAAGCAAGCAGTCAAAAGCAAATTCCCCGGGCAATCACGGGGAAAAGCCGAAGAGACAGAGGAGTAGGCAGTTCTCCTTTTCTTTTCAATTTCCCTTTCTCCTCTCGTCCGCTTCCAATTCAGACAAGCGCACGATCAGATCAAACGAAGAAGGGAGGATGCGGAAGGAAGGAGGGCAATTAAGTTGAAGGAAAGAACGGGTCATTTGCCTGTCGATCTGGATCGAAACAAGGAAGAGAGGCAGACAGTCCTCTTTTTTCTTTCTTTCTTTCGTCCATCGTCACAAGAGATGCGGACACGGGCGGAGGTGGGGAGAAGGAGCTCTTTGGCTTCAGCTGCGAAGAAGATGGTAGCAGGTTGCGTAAACTTGGAAGAAAAGAAGCGGGAGGTATTCACAGGACAGCAGCAGAAGAAAGCGAAGGACAAATCCGTGCTCAAGAGTACCGGAGAGAATCGCAAGCGCCCCCCCTGACTGTCTTTTCCATCGTGGACTTCTTCTGTGCACAGTTAGTTGCACTGACAAACAAGGAGTTTGAGTCGGTCAGAGAGAAGATGGGAAAGAAAGAAAATTTCAAGGGATGAATCGAAAGGAAGGAACAGAAAGCAGGGGAGGGGGGGGATGAGCCGCATAAAAGGTGAAGGAAGAGCAGATAAAGAACCCAAAGCTCGACTGTCAGCCAATCAGACCTCTCTCTCTTTCTCTCTTCCTCTCGTTTCCCCGTCTCGTCTCACTCCAATTATCTTGACGATTGCTCGACCGACAACCGCCAACCCTCCCTGCATGATTGATCCTGCTATCAGTGTTCTCAGACAAGACAGTGTTCTCACAAGTTCTCCCGGCTTGACAGTCAAGCCTGCCTGGCTGTATCGACTCACTGACTGACTGACTGAGGAGTCGAAGGATGTCGGAAGAGAAGAAAATGAAGCCAGGAGGGGTAGGACGGAGACGGAGCCACAAGAAGGAAGGGAAGGAAGCACGGCACCACCAATCGAAGCTTCCAGACAGATTGTATCAGACAGACAGACAGACAGCTAGGGAGGCAGGCAGGAGGGAAGGCAGAGAGAAGAGACAAAGAGCAATCAAGAGAAGGAGCAGAAACGAAAGGGAGACAGTTGACTCGTCGGACCTTGTCTCTTCTCTTCTCCTTCTCTATCATTCACCCTCTCTCTTTTCATTCCTTCCTTCGTTTCTTCCCGCTGGCACACCTTCCTCACTTTCCGTCCTGCAGTCCTCTGCCTAGGCTTTCTTCCTCTTCTCTTCTCGGCTCTTCTCTTTTCGACCTTCGATCCAGCCATGAATGCGTTCAGGAGGTCGGAAGGGGTGGCTTCCAGCGGAGCGCTTTGCTTCCTTTCCTCTGCCTGCAGTTGTCTGCATACGCGTATCGTTCCCTTCATTAACTTGGTGATCTGCTGCTTTCCCTGTCACCCATTGTCTCTTTCTCAGGAGGCAAATGAAGCTCTGAGATGATGCAAGAGAACGGCCCAGTCTCCGTCGCTTCACCCTCCTTTTCTCTTAGTATTTTCAGTCTCCTCACTGCCAACGAAGGCACTGAAGACGGAAGGTTGGGCGAGAAGAGCAGCTCGCGAAAGTTGTTCAGAGAAGCGCTCACTCCCGAGAATCGGCAGAGAGTTCGATCCAAAAAAGAAAGACTCGAGTCAGTCTACTGTTGTCTGGTCGCGATGCGCTCCCTATTCAGGTCTTTTTTCTCCTTTCCTTTTTTTCTCTTTGCTCTTTCCTTGTCTGCGTGCAAGCGTTACAGTCGTAAAGAAAGAAATACAGAACCAGAGAGGAACAGAGAGAGAGAGACAGAGACGGATAGACAAGATATTCGAACTATCACGAACAGGACAGAACAGAACAGAAAAGGGCAACGAAACACAAGACAATGTTTTCAAGTCGGAAGGGGTGTGAGGGAAAGACCTGCACGAGCTACAAATCATGCATGAAGAAGACGGGGGCAGAGGAGAGGAGAGGAGAGGAGGGGGCAAAGACGAGTTCAGGCACAAAGCAGAAAAAACACGAACGAAGCACTGATGCACCCACCACACACTCACACACACGTCCACAAATGAATCCATGCATTCCTCCAAAGTTACACACAGGACCCTTTCTTCCATTTACGCCCTTCAGCATTCCTTCATTTGTGTGAATGACATTCGGCCATCTACTTACTCATCCGTCCATTCAGCAGTCCACCCCCCTCTCTTTCTCTGCTACTAGCATTTTCCGTCCTTTTTCTGTTCCTTCCTCTTCGCTTCTTTCCTTCCAGTTGTTGTTTCCTTTCGTTTTTCCTTCCTTCATGGCCCCTCTCCATTTTTCTCTGCTCTCCCAAGTGGACCCCCAAGAGGACTCCATTGAGGAAGAAGAGGAATGCAGTGAACGCTCTTTCTCTGGAAGTATCATCAACATCAAGCCACTCTCTCTCTCTCTCGTTCTCTTCAGTTACTATTTCGTTCGTTCTACTCCTTCAATGAATTAGGCAAGGCAGTGTGTACACTTATTCTTGTCTAAACTTACGCCATGCTTTTTCTTCTCTGTTTCATAGCGCGAAGTCGCGGTCAGCACAAAACCAGGGCTGCGTGCAGGAAACCAAAAAACAATTGTGGGCCGCGAATCTTTATAGATCGACTTCGAAGTCGAGTGAGTGCAGGAACTGAGGACGGAACAAAAGAGGAAAAAAGAAGGAAAGAAAGAGCGAATGAGAGAAAGAACGGAAAGGAAGGAAGAAAAGAACTTTTCCGCTCTACATAGAGTCCTGAGTCTTCCTCGCCAACCTCTCTGTGTGTATCGGTGTGTGAAAAGTGAGCAGACCTCTCCACTCGGTTTCCCTTTCTCTTTCTTGATCTCTCTGCCCCCCCCCCCTTCCTTCCCAACTCTCCAAGGGGAAATGATGGGACGAAACGAACGAACAAACGGCCCGCCCTCCCGCCAACACACAAGGCAGGACAGGGCAAGGCAGGGAGGGTTGGTTGCACGCCTAGAGGCAAGGCAAAGGCAAAGGCGAAAAAAAGAAGAAGGCACCCCCCAAGAAAGACTGACGGAACATGAAGGCGTACCTATCGAGTTTACGACACCTTCCAACAAGACAATGAAACAGAAGAGAGGAAGTAGAACGGCTTTTGGTCCTCTCTGCTCATACCATCGAAGTCACTGTCTGCATTGCCATCTGCTATTATTTGACTGTGACCCGCCCTCTGTTCTCCTTTCTTTGCTGCCTGCTTGCTTCTGACTGTCAGAAAGATGCAGTTTGAACAAACAGCAAGGCAGACGTCTGTAAGGAGGGAGGAGCGCCCTCCCTCCCTCCCTCCGACGCCGCTCTGCCAATAGAGGGAAGGAGAGCATATGAAGGAGGGGGAAGGATCGGGAACAGTGTTTCACACACGGGACAACAAGACAATGAAACAGAAGAGAGGAAGTAGAACGGCTTTTGGTCCTCTCTGCTCATACCATCGAAGTCACTGTCTGCATTGCCATCTGCTATTATTTGACTGTGACCCGCCCTCTGTTCTCCTTTCTTTGCTGCCTGCTTGCTTCTGACTGTCAGAAAGATGCAGTTTGAACAAACAGCAAGGCAGACGTCTGTAAGGAGGGAGGAGCGCCCTCCCTCCCTCCCTCCGACGCCGCTCTGCCAATAGAGGGAAGGAGAGCATATGAAGGAGGGGGAAGGATCGGGAACAGTGTTTCACACACGGGAAGGAAGGTCACTCTGCCGCTCTTCTCCCTTCTCTTTGCATCTCTGTGTTCCCCCCACGTGTTGACGTCTTGTCTGTCCCACACACATTGGTCAGTTATCTTCCACTCACGGATGAAAACTCCGCTCTGCAATGCAGACGGCAGCAGCATCCACCTGCAGAGATCAATGGTCTGTCTGACTGACTGACTGACCGGCCTCTCGTCAGCTCTTTCCTCCCATTCCTTTCTTTCTACACGGCGACACAAAGACATCTGACAGCATTGCAGGCGGGGCCAAAAGGACTGACAAGACGAGAGGGAAGGAAGGAAGGGAGGAGCTTCTCTAAGGGGAGGAATGCATGCATGCAGCTGCCTTGCAAGCAAGAAAAGGAGATCGAGGGAACAGAAGAGGAAAGGGAGGGAGCGAAGGACGTTGACGTCGTTCTTGTTGTCCCCAATCACCCACCGTCGGTTGACCTACCTCTTACATGCATTCTTGATTTGGTTTCCTCCCTCTTCGCTTTGCCAGCCTGCCTGCCTCTCTGTGTCCGCGAAGATCATGCGGGCACTTTCCACAGACAGACAACGCAGGCAGTGAGGCAGGCAGGCAGGCAGGCGAAGGAGGCGAGAGGGAGGGAGGGAAGGAGACAGAGAGAGGTGACTCAACCTCCTGTTTCTTGACTGTCGCGGCCATGCAAGCGTGGAGGGAGGGACACGGGGACGTGGAGAGGAAGGCAGATGAACACTCAACCATATAGAACGAACATCCGTCAGGCAGTTGCATGTCTCTTTTTCATTTCATATGCGGGGAAGCAAAGAAGAAGAAAGAAAGGGATAGTATCTGCAGCCACGAGACTTGATTGATTCGGTTATTTCCGTCCTTGATTGCTTGCCTTCGTTCGTTCGTTCGTTCATTCACAATGTCTTTCTTTGATTTCTTTTCTCTGTCTCTACTTAAGATCGATCGGATGAATGTCACCCGATGAATCAGTCTCTCTGTCTCCACTTAAGATCGATCGGATGAATGTCACCCGATGAATCAGTCAATATTTTAGTACCTCTTTTTTGAATTAGGGCATGTCATGTAACTTCCACTCCAACACCCCCCCCTACTAGGCCGACCCGTTTCCCCCCCCTAGTATCAATTCCCCCCCCTTTGGCACCCAGTCAGGCGGAAAACTTGATAGCGGTGAGAAGGTGGCAGTCGGACCGCCAAAGAGGCTGATCTGAATTTCCTAACAGAAGAGAAAAGGAGGGCGGTGGGTTGGAAGGGGAGGGAGATAAAACCCCCCACAGGGAGAGAGAGAGAGAGAGAGAGAGAGAGAGAGAGAGATCAAAAAGACCGCCCTCTCTCTCGTGAAAGGACGCACTGTTCTTTCCTTTGCACCACTGCACGGTCGCTCGGCCGGCAGGAAGCAATGAGTGCAAGCGAACGAACAGACCTTTGCGCACGAAAAGGAAGGGAAGAGGCGTTCGTCATCCGATCAGTCACTCAGTCAGCTAGTTTCCTCCTCTCCAGATCCTCTCTGCCTTTCTTTCACCCTCAAACAAGCGTCCACGGACTGGGTTGCCCCCAACCCCCCCTCCCGACTTTTCCTGTCACTCTTTTCATGAAACTCTTTCAATCAACATTTTCCCTTCTCGTTCATTCATGCATTCGTTCCTAACCTTCCTGGTTCGTTTTCCTCCACCCGTTTCGCCTTCCCATGCATTTCTATTGCGCATTGATTTAGTTCCACCACCGGCTAGGTGTCCGGTGTTTCGAAAGAAAGGAAGATAAATAGAAGGGGGACGAATGAATCACACAGTGGTGGGTGCATAAATTTGATCCGCTCGGGACAGCGGATTTCTGCATCAATCAATCAATCAATCAATGAATGCACAAAGAAAGATGTGAAGAAATGGACATGTATGTGACAAGAAAGAACAGCCCGCAGGCTGCCATTCCATCAAGCACGGAGGGGGAAGGCAGAGTGTTAAATGTCAACAGACTTGTGAAACGAAAGTGTTCATTCAAAACTTGTTTGCCCGTCTCCATGTACAGAAAACGAAAAAGGACGCCGCTCCCCATAGGAGGAGGAAAGAAAGAGCGGTCGAGAAGAAGGACGGAAGAGGAAGAAGCAAACATTCAAACCAGAATGTGTTGGACGGGGAAGAGGAAGCGGAGTGGGCACCGAAGATGCAAGCAAGAAGACCGACGGGACAGTCAGTCAGGCAAACAGTCAGTCAGCAGACAATACAGATGAATGGATAGTTCAGAGAAGAGAAGAGGATGGGAGGGGGTTTGAAGAAAAGAAGGAAGGAAAGTCGGAAGGAGCCTCGAGTAGAGGAGTGGGGGAGCAAGAAAGAAAACGAAGGGGCTGTGGTCCTGCGCCCCCTTCTCTCTGTCTGTCTCGTTTTTTCTTTCCCGCCTTATTGCTTGACGAGAATGCAGAGGGAGGGAAGAGGGCTTTTGAATTCGGGTGAGGCTTTGCTTTTTTGTCTGCACATGGAAGAGGAGGAGGAAGAGGGAGGGGGGCAAGGGGTGAAGAAGGAGTACGGAGAACTACTCAGGAAGGCACCAGATGGACCCAACAAACTTCTTTCTCCATTCATTCATTCAGCAAGCCCGTCAGTCAAGCTGTCAACACAACAAGCCCCCACAGAGATCAAAAAGGAAGCCAAGGCCGGTCCGACACATCGAAAGAAAAAAGGACAACAGAGAGAAGGAGACGGGGACAAGAAGGAGGGAGGGGGGGACTGGAGAAGATGAAGGGAGGGGGAAGAGAGAAAAGATCCACAAGTAAATGAATGCATCCGGACCAATGATCGGAAGGCTGGCTGACAGGTGGAACGAGCTAGGCTCTGTCTCTGTGCATCTTCCCTCCTTGATTCGTAGCCTGACTGACACAAAGTGATTTTCTTCCTTCTTTGAAAGAAAGTGAGCCTCATTGCGCGGTCAGGCATGCATGCATAAATTGGATGGTGTGACCTTTTTTCGAGTTCTCTGTGTTCCCGTGTGGATTTGTTTTTGTATGATAAACCGAGTTATTGAAAAAAAAAAGGAAAAACGGGATGCGAGAACGAAATCCTCCAGCAGAAGCGGGGAATGTCTGTGGGTGGATGGAAAAAAGGCGGAAGGAACGGTTGATTCCGTCCAACGGCATTTCGGATGGGAGTGGACGAGAAGGGGAGAATGCTTTTTTGATCGTCTTTGCGCGTACACATCCGAGTTCTTTCTCTCTCCCTCCCTCTCTTCTCACAGACAGCCCCGAATTCTGGCAGCTCTCTCTCCACTTTCCTCTCCCTCCCTTCCACCAGCCATACAACAAACAAACACGAGGTGAGGTGCACAAAGGAAGAAAGAAAAATGTTCCGTCCTACCTGCAGCCAGAAAGCCCAGCTAGGCAGGTTCTTGCAAGCCCAGTCAGTCCATCAGTTAAAACCCCGACCCTTTTTCTTGGTTCCTTCCTTCCTTCCTTCCTTCCTTCCTTTCTTTCTTTCTTTCTGTCTGCCCTCCCGTCCGTCAGACAGGACAATCTGTCCGACAGGCTAGACAAGAGGGAAAGGGAGAGGTATAAAAGAAAATAAGATTACACACACACACACACACACACACACAGAGAGAGAGAGAGAGAGAGAGCAGATCGAGACAAAAGACTTTTCCTGTTTCGCACAGAGCACACAGGGAGACAGGCAGACAGAAAGAAAGAAACACGACAAAGGACAAAAGAAGACGAGGGAGGAAGGGGAGAGGTGGATGGAGAGCTAGAGGTAGAGAGAGGGGGCGGGGTGGGTCGATCTTTGTGACCTCCCTCCGTCCTTTCATCAATCTTTGTTTCAAGAAGGGATGGTGGAAGGTGTGATCGCTTTTTGTTTTTTTTTCTCGCAGGTTTCTCTCCTTTATTCTCTCTTCCTACTGGCACCGCCACACGACAGAAGGAACTTCGACAGATCAAGGAAAGGAAAGGAAAGGAAAGAAGAAGACTGCGGCATCGCCAAGAGGGACGCAGGGAGGGAGGAAGACATTTCCTTCCTATTGTGGAACCAGATAGAGACAATAGAGACAAGGAGGGAAGAAAGGAAGACGAGAATTAGCAGATCCAGAGCAAGACATTCTAAACTCACCTTCTCTTCCCTCTGGTTGTTTTTTTCCCTTCACCTTTTCACTCTTTAGCTTCTTCCTTATCATCTAGATGTTTGCTGGCGTTTTTCAAATGCTTGCCTCTTGCCTCTTTTCTTTTGCGCTCCCACTCCCCTTCACTCTCATGAAGCACGTTTTTGAGAGCCTGGGGGGAAGGAGATTTCCCCTCTGTTCCACAGTTGTAGTACTCTACACAAAAGGGGGAAAGGCAAAAGGGAAGAAGACACGGAAGCGGTGGAAAGTGGAGGATCCCTTTCACCATTTCCCTTTGACTGCACACGCCAGCGATGCCAGCGAAGAAATTAAGAGGATAGTCAGTCAGCCAGAGTTAGTGACTTAGGGGAAAAGGGGGCACGGCACAAACACGCAAGCTAGAGTAGAAAGGAAAGGAAGGACAAACCATTTGTTCTTTCATTGGCTCTGCAGTCATCACACAGGAAGAGAGCAACATGAAGAGAAGGAAATAGAGGAGCAAACAGACTTCCGAGCTCCCCCCTATCCATTTGTCTATCTGTCTGGCCCTTGAGCAGAATCCTTTGGAGGCATGGATCTCCTCTTCTGTTCTTTTCTGTTCTATTCTGGTCTCTTGAAGGAAGAGGAACGAAAATCCGACTCGACACGCCTACTTCATGTGGATTCTCTTGATTGCATTCTTTTCTTTTTCTGGTCTTGCTGCTGTTGATGCATCTATTTATTGCCTCGCTCTTTTCTCGTTTTCCACGCTTGTTGGTTGCTCTCAGCCCCCTAAGAAGCGAGAACAAGAGAACTCTCAGACGTCAGAGTCAGAGAGAGAGAGAGAGAGAAGTTCAGCGAACGGGCAGAGTCAGATACAGAACGCATCTTGCAGAAAGAGACGGAAAAGACTGCGAGGAAAGAAGGTGAGAAGCAGAGGAGCACTTTGTAATCTCTTGCCAACCAAAAAAAGGAAATGAACAAGATTGCCTTTCCACAGTCTCTCCCTCTTACTTGCCCTCCCATCCGTCCAGGGGAGAAAACACTTTGATTCTGCCTCCAAAAAGAACAAGTCCGTCCAGGCTGTCAAGAAAAAGAAAGAAGCAAGCACGAGAAAGAAGAAGGAGCTTCGAGGAAAGGAGTTGGAGCAAACCGAGCTAACCAAGGGTCACTGCCAAGCAAGGAATGGAGTGAGGCTGGAAGCAATCAAGGGACTTGACTGTCGGTCGTGTCACCTCTCTTGGTTGATTTTGAGATAGATAAATAAATAAAAGCAAAAAAAAGCAGGGACCTGATTTGACTTGATTGATTCATGCAAGCAAGCAAGCAAGCACCCTGCAGGCAGGCACGCCGTTTTTGGCTCTCTCCCTGCCCCCCAAGCTCCTTCCAGATACTTTCACTCAGTCACTCTCACCTTCTCATTCTTTCTTTTTCTTGTTCCGCCTCGGTCGGCCTGTCGACCGACATGCTCATCCTGTCGCTTGGTCTCTCCTCTGTTCTTTCCTCGCTCCCCGTGCTTCCTCCAAGTCTCTCTCTCGACGCACATCGGCGGTCAGGGCAGTGCAGGGCAGGTCAGTCGGTGTAGATCTGCAACGAACATAGAAGAACACGCACACAGATAGATGAAAAAAAAAGCTGACACAGAATGATAACACATCAGACGGAAACGGTGAAAAGAGGACACAGAGAATCGCAGAGTCGGTAGAAAGAAAGGAGAGAGCGGAAGCCATGCCAAATGTTAACAGATACAAAACAAGACCAAGGAGAGAGAAACAGGAGAAAGGCAGAAGAGGCATTCGCGATCACACAGAGGTCATGAACATAAATTCACGTTGAATGTTCTTTGTCTGTCTGCCCACTAGCTGGACTATCTCTTCATCGGAAGGCTTCAAACGGTCGGTCAGTGAGTCTCTCTCTGAGTCAGCCACCCAGCCTAAATTCATTCATCATGCGTGCATCTATGCAATGCCAGGGACGGACCTCGGGGTTTTCGGCACTACCAGACGTCACTCTTTCAATCTCTGCAAGGCCACACACACACATAGACACACATACACACACACACACACACACACACAGAGAGAGAGAGAGAGAGAGAGAGAGAGAGACTCAAATCAAAGAGTTGCATGGGCACGCAACAAAATAAATGTGCGTCAGAAGGGGCCAGCAGAAAGTCCTTCGTAGCTTCCCTCCGTCTGTCCGTCTGTTATTTCCGAAGAGGTGCAGCACCAAGCAAGACAATGGGAAAAGGAAGACGACAACGATAGAAAGAAAGAGAGAAAGGGATGTGGAAACAAAGAGAGAGAAGGAGGCGTCCAGAGGGAGGGAGGAAGGAAGCAAGACTCTTCTTATGCATATGACAGCTAGAGAGATGGATGTGCCCTCACCTTCCTTCGGCAGCATCGAAAGTTGGTGATGGAAGGAAAGGGGCACTCCCAGCGGTGTCCCTGCTGAAGGAGACGGCGAGACGCAGTTGTTGAGCCCGAAGAAGCACGGAGACTCCGCTCCCGCTCCTGTCCCCCCAAAGTCCACAGGGCTCCCCTCTCGAAGCTGTTGGAGGAATTCCATTTGCTGCTGTTGGGCCACCGGGTCCAGGGGAGTAGAACAGAAAGGGACTCTCTGCACTCCTCCCACTCCCCCGTCGGTCGGGGGAAGGGGGGAGTCAGCTCTGGGTAAGGGGGAAGCACTTTGGTTTTGCAGCATTTGATTGAACAGCAGCACGGTCATCCAGGGGGACATGGGGGACGCTAGGGGGGAGGAGCCCCCCACGTGGCACTGTTGGGGAGTGAATCCCGCGGGTGGCAGAGGAAGGGGGACACCACCCGTGTTGGAGAGGGACCCTCCATCGTCTCTGATGGGTAAGGAAAGCGGCTGGGTGCAGCCCAGTGGGATCGGTTGAGGCAGCTGCTGTTGTTGGAAGGGTGTGAGACAAGCTGCCGGAGTAGTTTGCGCGTGCGGGTCTTGCGGGATCTCCGGGTGGGGTGTCTGGTGGGACAGGAGTCTTGCGTCTAGAGGGAGGGTGGTGGCCCCTTGCTGAAGCTGGCCATCCTCCAACACGTTCTGTTTCTCTTCTCCCCCCTCCTTCTCGTCGTGTCTTTCGGGAAGCGGAATGCCTCTGTGCTTTCTGTGCTCAGCAGGTCTCTCCATCTTTTCTGCCGGAGACGGAGACAAAAGGGAGAGGGAGAAGCCATTGCCAGACGATGACGTTTTCTGCAGAAACCTGATGTTGCTGTCAGTCTTCAGGGGAGGGGGGCGAAGGGAATTGTGGCGATCCCTCGCGGCAGGGGAGAGTACTCCTGTTGTTCCTGCTGTCTTTTTCTTTTTTTTGCTTCCTTTCTGTTTTGGGTCTCCGTGACTAGTGGAGGCAGGGGAATCTTCAGCTGCGGGTGCAATAGAGGAGGAGTCCTTAGAGCCACCCCTCTGCAAAGGGGTTGCCAAGACGGAAGGAGATGACGCAATAGGCTCTGCTGCTGCTGCTGCTGCTGCTTCCATCCATACACCTGGTTGGATCTCTCTTAACTTCCCCCTTGCATGCTCATGAGAGCAGGAAGAGGGAGAGGTCTCTGGACCCATTCCCTGTTCTCTCCTGCTGCCTCCCTCCGTGTCCTCACGCACAGTTGCACTGACAGTGGCATCCGAACAGAAACGTTCCCGGCTGTCCCTTGCCCTCTCGATACGACCATCACCAGGCCGGGATTCCACCGCTGGTGAAGACTCACACGTGGAAGCACGTGCACACGAGAGGCCGGGGGAGTGTTTTGGGAGCCTCTTCCTGTCGTCCTCTCTCTCTGCTTCCCCCCTCCCTTCCATCTGACCACCAGACTTCCCCCCCTCTTCCTCAATCGGAGTCACAGGCAGGGACCGTTTGGGTTCCCCCCCCGTGCCCTCCTCGTCTTCTGCCTCCTGCAGAGACCCCCCTGAGGGCGTCTCCAAGCAGAGGTCCGTCAGACCGATGGCAATGCGGCCATGCCCTCTGCCATCACAAGCACCCACTCTCCGCATACACGAAGAGGGAATGCCTGCAGCCACAGCTCTCTGCATTTCCTCTGCGATTCTCTCATCCTCCCCTGCAGCCGCATTGTTCTGCTGGTTGTTCTGCGGCGAGGGAAACTTCATAGACGCTCCCCCGTCCTCAGCAGAGTACTGAGAGAGGAGAGACGGACCGGTGGGGGGGGAAGCCCAGGACATGGCCCTCCTGCCACATGAGGCGGGAGGAGGGGACTCGGGGGCCCCGGCATTACCCCCAGTGCCCCTGGGCCCGGGGCCGCTCTGCATCAGATGTGACAGTCTCTGTTGCTGCTGATGCTCTGGGGGGGAAATGGGGGTGCATAGCCCGGGGGGGGGTCCCGTGATCCCCCCCATAGAGGCGCTCTGCTGCTGGAGATGAAACTGAAGGGGGGGACTGCCCATCTGGCCTGGCCTTCCATCGTTCCCCGCTCCTCCTCCCATGCCCCCCCCAAAATTCCATTGTCGGGGGGGCATCTCTTGGGCTTGCGGTGGTTGCTGCTGCTGGTCTGCAATGTCACCATACTGTGCATGCACCGGCGGAAACCCCCCAGCAGGCCCCCCATTGGGTCCCATCGGACCTCCCCAGTTTCCGTTCTCACACATCATACCACCCTGAGGGCCGAACTCTGTCCACCCACCCTGCATCTGCTGCTGCTGCTGTGGGTTGAACCAGGGAGCTCCACTGCCGTCATCCTGCTGACCCCCCCACTGTGCTTGTCCGTCCATTCCTTGACCGCACCCCATCGACATGAGCATCTCAGGGGGACACCCAGCCCCCCCCCACATTCTTGCGGCCATGGAGGGATTCTCGAGCATCGGCTGGGGGGACTGCTGGTTGAGGTCGGCAGGCTGACCCCCAAATTGGGTGTTCATCTGTTGTTGCATGGCGGCGGCCTGATGCTGCATCCTCTCCTGCTCCTGCTGCTGGTGGAACTGCTGGATCGTCAGATTCATCATTTGACGATGCAACTCGGAGTTGAACCCATCGGGCACGGGCCCGCCGGGCCCAGGAAAGCCGCAAAACATGCCGGGGCCCATATTCATCTCTCCTGAAACCGTCCCCCCGTTCCCCCCATTGAACCCCCCACACTCCCCCCCGAAAGTCTGCTGAATCGAGTTCTGCATTCCCCCAGGGGTGCCTAGGTCCAGGGGGGACTGTGCAATTCCGTTGCCCCCGTTAGGATACCCATGCGGGTTGGCAATTGCCGTCTCGGGGGACAGACAGGGAAGACAGTGCTGCTGCCCGGGCTGTTGCTGCATACCCCCCATCCTCATCTGCTGGTTGAACTCCATCTGCTGCTGTTGCTGCTGTTCTGCATTCCCTTCGGCAGCCTCGTTCCCGAACATACCGTCTGCAGGGGGGGGGCACGTGCCTGCCTCTCCCTCAAATGCCCGCCTCCCCTCCAACGCTCCTCCTTCCCCCCCACAATCTGCAGGAGGGCCCGCAGGAGGATCACCCCCTCCACTCACAACACACTGCTCTGCCCCTTCCACATCAGGCTGCCCATCCTCCTCTGCAGCTGCTTGGTAGAAGGATGAAGTGTCGAGGGACGCGGCAACGCGACGGGCACTTGGGGGAGCGGAATCTGCTGCTGTGGAGTGGACGCAGGAGGAGTCAAAGTCGGGGGCTGCTGTGCCGGGGCCCGACATCGTTCCTCCCGTCTCTGTGCCTGGGCCCCCCGTGGTCCCCTGCTGTTTGCCTCTTGGGAGAACGAAGGGTGAGGAGATCTGTCCTCCGACCTCGGGAAGGGGGGGCGAGGATGCGATGCCACTGATCATCGAAGCCCGCTCTCCGTGATCTGGGTCCTCCTCACTTCCTCTCCCCCCCCCTCCCCCATCATTGGCCAATGGAGGGGGAACTTCTGAGGGACAACCGCCAACAGCAGTCACGGCAGGAGACGCAACGGCAGAGGGCCCCCCCTCAACCCCACCGCTTGCCGTGAAGAGCTGAGGAGGCACAGAGGAAGAAAACGCGGGGGCACGAGAGGACTGTGAATGGACAGTCAGACAACTGTCTGTTCCCCCCCCCGCGCTTCCCCGTCTCTTCAGCATCGGTCCTCCCATCAGACTCCGAATGCTGTTGCTGTTACTGTTACTCGTACACCCACTTGATGTCTCTGCTCTCCGCCCCCTCCCACTCATTCCACCCCCGAAGCAATTCTCCTCTTCTGCTTGCTCTTCCCCTCTGCCTCCTCCTCTTCTGCTTCCCTCTCCCACTTGAGGGGAAGGGAAGTCTTCCGAGCCTCTCCGAGTGACACGGGTGCTTGCAGTCGCACTCGCACGCACAGAGGAGGCCAGCGTCGCACCAGACACACGGCGGAGAGGCGTCTCACTTGGGGAATCCCGCGGTGCCGGTTTCTCAAATCTGCATGAATTCAGTCAGTCAGTCAGAAGAGAGAGCAGCAGCAAGCCGGGAACACAGGAGCATAATCAGAATTCTGCAGATAAATTTGTGGAACAGGGACCTAGCAAGGTTTCATTCAGGTATCACATGGACCCCCCCCACTGAGAGAGACAGACAGCTTCATTTCCTTACGTACTTACTTAATTCTTCTGCCTCTCTGATCTGAATGGCAAAAGCATGTTGCAGCATAACTGCCGCACAGCCTCGCGCACTTCTTGTTTGGGCAGTCAAGACGTCAGTGCACTTCCTTTGTTCCGTCTCCCCCTCCCTCCCTCTTCTGCTGACCCTGATCGAGGTCTGCGAAGCTCCTCGTTCCCGTGAGCGTGACGGCATGCCGCCCCCTGGGGACAGGTACCTTGCTGCCAGAACCGACAAAGCGCGGTCTGCAGGCAGGCAGGGTCACACAAGAAGGGGGGGGGGACAAAGGGTGCTGATACAGACAGACAGCAAAAAAAAAAAAAGAGCAAGTTGCAAGATGGACAGATAAAAGGGAGATACAAACAAACACTGGAGGAAACCTGAGCAAGGGAAAAGGGGATGTCCGAAAAGAGAAGGCTCAAAGATCGATGAAGCGGCGGCACACTCTTGGTCGCTCTTTCTTTTTCTCTCTCCCTCTCCATCCTTCCTCCCCTCTGTGGGTGGCTATGCATGCCAGTGCGCGTGCCTCTCTCCCTTGAAGTGTGTGCCCCTGCTGTCCGACCTTGAAGTACTCATTCGTCGCCCTCAGCTCTGCGTTTCCGTGAGCGAACCGGCACTGGTCGGACGACAGATGGCACTCTCCCTGCGCGGGTCAATGCATCCAGGCAGAGCAGGTGAAGCGCAAACACAAAAAGAAAGGAAGACGGGTTGTCAGACGGACTGGGGGATGAAGGACAAAGCGAAAGGACCGTAACGAAGGAAACCGGTCAAGAAAGAGAGGCAGGCACAGGCAGGTGGAAAGATCCGACACCGGCAGATGCCGTGCAAGACGGTGAAGACAGCGGCGGAAGAGTCTTGAGCAGTAGAGCGAGGGACGAACGAACAGAGGAAAGGTGGGACTTCAGAGAGACGGACCTGGAGAAAAGAAGCTAAGGATCAAGGAAAAGCAGGTTGGGAGGGAGCGGGGCTGGGACGGGAAGAGTGCACGTGAGAGGGAGACCAGGGGAAATGCGACGTACAGAAAATACAGGAAAGTTCAGGTAAGCAGGGGGCAGTACGTCCCGCTGAAGAGGAAGCAGCGAAAAAATATTGTTGGAAGGAAACTGAAAGCCCTTTCGACAATCTTTTTTGCTTTTTCCACCTACCCGCATGAATGGTTGGCAAAGTCTGGTTTTCTGCAGAGGCACTGGGTTCTTCACCAGCTGGTCCTCTGAGTGGGCGTACGTGCACTTTTCCCCTCTGAAGCAGGTGCCCTTTTCAAGCCACGGGCACATCTTTATTCTGCAGATAAAGGAGACGTGTAGGCAGGCAGAGAATTCAAAATCAAACTCGGGCCGCTTAGAAACAGTCTCGACGTGGAAATAATGAGGGCGAAAAGCACATACCGGAAACATCGTGGTGCCTCATTCACATGAACACACAGACCTGAAGAACTGCTCCTCACACGCTCTGCTTGGTCGTCTCCCGTAGAGATCACTTTTCCCTCCAGAAGCGCTCTCCTTCATCCTATGCCTCCTCTGAGTCACTCCCTCCGGCGTCTTGCAGCTGTGCATTGTGTGATGGTACGTCATGCACTTAGAATTAAGGATATTAGGGGGCAAGGGCTGCGTGAAGTAAGGTCGAAACGGTACGTAAGCAAGATCGACGCTAAGGCGTTCCAAACATGCAACAGAAAGAAGAACCAAATAACAGACTGAGCTGGATCGAACAAATGCTCGGTACCAGCCTGTGGAACTGGATTCCGACTCAAAACACACACAACTGCACTCACTCTCTTCAAACCATACGGCTGTTCTGAGAGCTGGGGAGGAACATGGAGGAAGATCGAGGATCGAAAACGACCTGGACAGAACATGCAGAGTTTGAGGGCAAATCCGCAAAATTCCGCAAATCCACCCGCGCGCGATTTTTTGATGTTTGCTTCGAACGTACGGTATACGTGCAAAAGGGTGCGCGGCCAGGCTTTCTAGAGCGGGCATTTTTAGCACCGCGGCTGCGCCGCGGTTCCTTCCAGGCCCCTCCGCGGCGGCGCCCCCCCCTGTTTGGGACATGGCCCCATATACCGTAAAAACAGTTTTTTCTGAGCGCCGCAGGCGCCCCAAAAAATTTTTTAAGGTGTTTCAATGATAAATTTAATCAATTGCTGATCAATTTGGTTCAACTTGCCTCAGAAAAGGTAAAGACCGAAACAATCACACCGCGGTTCCTCCCCTTTCTTCAAGGTTTTACAAACGCGTAAACGCCGCGGTGTCTAGAAAGCCTGTGCGCGGCATCGCGGAGCTCGCTATCGGTTATGCGAGTTTTGTTGAGTCATGCATGGGGCCTCGTCGCCTCGATCAAGGGTGCATGCATGAGCTGTCCTCTGAGTCTCGTCTTAAGCGATATATAAGCCTCTGCCTTTAAATTTTGTACGGTCAAAATACATAAAATTATGATCATAATATTTTGAACTTAGGTTTTATACATGGTGGGCTATGTAAATATATATCAGTAGGCTTTATACTTTTATATATGATAACAATGCTGAGAGATAAACTCTATCTCATATGACTGATTAATCTTAAAAAAATTATTGATCTACTGGTTTTCTCTTCTGGACCAAATTTTCTTTAATCACTGTGATTTTCCGTAAACGTCAGACGCCTACCTTCGATCATAAAGACCATGGAGACAGGTTGTGGCTGGGCTGTTGGTCCATAAATTATGTTTTTTTT
>JAHBMJ010000982.1:0-37621 GCA_018398765.1 Chromera velia | reverse complement strand
CACACACACACAGACAGACAGACAGACACACACACACACACACACACAGAGAGAGAGAGAGAGAGTCACACCGACCTAGACACAGACACACACAGTCACACACAGTCACACACACACACACACACACACACACACACACACCGACAGACACAGACAGACACACACAGACGCACACAGGAACTCACCTTGAGATAAAGGCAGAAAGACATAGACATAGACACATAAACACAGACAGAGACACGCACAGAGATAGATCAATGGACAGACAGACCTCAACAGGAACGGCATGACAAAAATTGCCGTTCCCCTTCCAATGAAGGCACACGTCGCAAAGTTCGAAAGTTCGACTCTTCCCTTTTTCTCCACCCCCCTTGGAAAGAACGTCATCCTTCTCTCCACCTCCCCCCCGGACGACACAGGCCCTTTCATTGTGTCGAACCCCTCGCCCCTCAGAACTTCAACAGACTGATCTCCCACAGAAGACGCAGCTGCTCCTGATTCAGCGTCCCACCACGAATCCCCCTTTCGGTACTTGGGCCCTTTTTTATCTCCCTCTTCTTTCAACGTCACGCTGTCTGCAAAAGTCACCCCTTTCGAAAAGGACTTGGGGGTCATTCGGGTCTTGCTGCTTTGTACAATACCCCCAGGGCCTTTTTGCTGTTGCCGGCCACTTATGCCATCTACCCCTTGCCCTTTCGCCCCTTTACGTCCAAACATCGGACCCCACCAACTCCATCTGTGTCGTGCCTTTGCCATGGCCTTGGGTGGGGGTATACCCGTGACCCCCTCTCTGTCTAAATCCCCCCAACGCTCACTGTCCTGAAATTCCGTTGCGGGTGCGGAACTCGCAAGATTGGGATCTAGGTCCCCATTCACGAAATGAGTTCCCAAGTGGGATCGAGTAAGGGGTGTTTGGCAGTGTGAGCCTGCATTCTCCGATCGGGCAGACCTGGCAAGTGCCGGGTCCAGCGTCCCGTTCATGAATCGAATTACCCTCTGCGTGCTTGGAGCAACAACACATGAGGGGACACCTCTAGAGGAAGAAGAAGGGGCAGGAGACGGGGGAGGCTGTACCGCCACTATGGGTAGGGGGGGCTCCTCTCTCTCCCTCTCTGTCTTCTCTTGAAACCCAACTCGAGGCTTCTGTTTGACAACACACGTCTCCCACCCATCCTCTTCTTTCCCTCCTGCCTCCACGACCACACTGGAAAACTCACTCAGGCTCCTGGTCGTTGTGTTCCCCCCCACGTGCCCAAAAGTCCCTCCCCCCTCTGCCCCCTGCATCACAGGCTGCTGCTGCTGCTGCTGCTGCTGGGAATAATCCAGCCCAGCACCGAAAGGAGAGTCCTGCCCCCCTGAGAAGAAATCGGCACGCGCCTGTGCTCTGTCGATGGCGAAGTGTATTGACTGGGAGAGCGGCTTTACGGGTCCTAGGACGGCCTGTGTGCGCGCGGACATGCTCCCTCTCCTCCCAGTTGCCCCCCCCATCCAACCAGAGTAACTCGATCCACAGCTGGAATCGTCATCCTCCCTTCCTATTGCTGCGGGTGCACTGAGCATCCTCCTGATGTCCCTGCTGGTCATGCCGCCTGCATTCCCGACGTTTTCATCGCTCTGCCTCCTCTGTGGTGGGAGGGGAAGAGGGAGCGTGGCAACGCAGGACGGTTGTACTTGGAGCCGACGATTCCCGAAGTCATACACCCTCAGACAGAGGAAGTCGGTGAAGTCGGCCACCGACAAGGGCAGCGTCCCACTCCTGATCATTGTCCGATACCTTCGGTACGCTTCAATGATCTCATAGACGGAGTTAAACCACCCAGCAAAGTGGCAGGAGAGAAAAAACGCTGCGACGGACCAACAGCACGCGCAGGGTATGGCGAAGAGAATGATGATGTTCTCTTCGGAAAACCTGCCTGCCATTAGCATGATCAGCTGACTGATCAGAACGACAAAGATTGCTGCTACTCCTGTGCCACACTGCACGAGGGCAGGAAGGAGGTAGGCTTCTGGTGCGACAATCTGCATTGAGGAGGAGAGGAGCGCTGCAGAGAAGCATCCGACGAGGAACGTCACTACGAGCAGGACTGGGAAGGATTGGAGGAAGGCGAGGAGAAGAAGGAGGCCACCCATGACGGATGCAAATCCAGGGATTCGAATGAGGGTGTTCTTTGCTACACCAAACTTGAGATCGAGTTTTCGGTCGAAGGCGATTTGCATCAACAGGATGAAGGGGGCGGGTACGAAGAGGACTATGACCATGAAGAGAAACAAGTTCTCAACAGCCAGAGTGCTGGTGAAGAAGGCGGCTGAGGCTGTCAAAGTCGCAATGGGAAGCTGTTGGCAGAAACCCAGCAGAATGGCAATAAGGTAGAACCGCCAAATAGCTCTGCTGGGTCCCTTCTTGGGTCCGGCTGCTTGGGCCAAGTCAGGACGGGGTGCGAAGGGGGAGGCTCTGGAGTCATTGACTCCTTGTGACACGGCGACGGAGGGAATGAAAGAGTCAGAGGCAACAATAAAGCCCTCATGATAGTCGTCTTTCCTTTCTGCATCTCCTGCCTCTCCTCTCTCGAGCGTGCTCACTCTGTCCCTACGCATGCTTCCCCGCACTCAGTCTGCTTCCTTCGTGCTTCTTTAATTCTTACTTCTTAGGTGGATTGGTGATGGTGGAGAAGTTGCCGCAAAGGCTTGATTGTTAAGGGAGCAGCTTCGTTCTCCATGAATACAGCTGTCTGCTTTCTTCAGTCACTCCTTGAGATCGCGGTTCGTGCGGGCTGCTGGGGCAGGAGCGCAGGTTGAAGCTATCAGGCTGCTTTTATGCTGGTATGATACCCGAGGTGGCTTGCAACTGAAAGGCGGTGTAGCGGTGTAGCGTCGAATGTCACGGACGGTCTTCATGTGATGATGCGCCCTGCTTATGAAATGATCAGTCAGGCAGCCTATTGCATCCTCCGGCCCTCTCACACCTGTATGATCGTACCCTCATTGCAATGGATGTTGTGTACGTCCATATATATATATATATATATATATATATACATATCGTTATATAATTAGATATATACGTATATATATATATATATATACATGCATGCACCTGTCAAAAAATGTATACAAATTAAATTAGTTAAATTCAGATACAGATTGCCTCAGAGGGCAGCTCAGTTTCACAAGGGCCAGGGTTAAGGGCCTTGAGAAAGTGTACTTTGCATACAATTTTGGCTACAACATTGAACCGTAAGTCTTCTCCCAGAGCAAGTCACATCTGTAAGGCACTCACCCACCAGAAGAGAGTGTATCACGCAATTTGAGACATTCTGGGGCCCCGTAAATAGAGAGCTGGTGGGGCACGTTTTTTAGTTTTCAATGAGGATGCCCTTTAACGGTGTGTTCGCACGGAGAAAGCTTCATTTGAGAGCCCTGCCGAGCTTATATATATAATTAAATTTATCAGACAGGTCAGTCACACTTTTCTCTCGAGAGATACCATGCAAGGTCTCTTCTCTCCAATTCTGATGCTGCCCAGCCCGTCCATTAGCGGCTCAGTCTTTATAGACATACGCAAGCAAAAGAACCGACAATCAGAGAGGGGGTGTGACCTCCCTTCCAGGTCAAGAACGCGCGACGCGCAACTGTTTGCAGCTTCAAGTGGGGGAAAAAAAAATCACACAATGCTGAGAGGCACGAGGGCTTTCTCTTTCTTCGTCGTGCTCTCAGCATTGTTACCAAACCTGTGTAGTACAGGATGTCCCTGCATAGACCATTCATGGACAGGTCAGCGACATGAAACTGTAGAATTTTCGTGTTTGTGGTGGTGTGTTCGTTGTGTGCTGTTTTTGTCAGACGTTTGCATGTCGAAGGAAGATTCAATGGTTGGAAGATTGATGTGAGTGACTGTCATTTGACGCTGCAGGGTCGAACTACCTCGTGTCCTCGGGCTGCGTGGCTGCGGGAACGGATACCACCATGTACTGCTTTCCTGAGACTTACGGAACAGGGTCAGTGTGTTGACTGATGTGCACATCTGGACGTCGTCATTCCGCGCTATTGGGTATACATCTGATATATGCCCGTCACAAACCGATGCATAGAATGGAGTGACGAGGGCATGCATGGAGGCTCTCAAAGGTTGTGAGCTCACGACTGCCCTCCTAGCTGTGCCTGCCTGAATTTGGGTGCCCGTGCACTGTCCGTGTGTGGGAGTCGAGGTTAGCATACATGTGCGTGAATGCGTCATGTCCATAGGTCAACGAGATTGTGTCGCTGTATTTGTAGTGGACCGGTGGGAAGAACAGGCAGAGACCGCAAAAGGAAGTGTATCCGTTTATATATATATATATATATATATATATCTGTGTGTGTGTGTGTGTGTCTGTCTGTCTGTCTGTCTGTCTGTCTGTGCGTGCTCGTGCGCGTCTGTTTGTCTGTCTGTCTGTGTGTGAGGTTCTGTACGTGGAAGTGCTGGTGACCTTCTTCATTCACGCGTCTCTGCCTGGTTCTGCGCATGTGGGCACTTGTCTCCCGTCTCTTGGTGTGATTGGATGGCAGTACATGATGATGACATCCTGAGTTGGTTTCCTGTGCGCATGATGCAGGGCGACCTGCTCGTCATTCGATTCGGGCCTCGGAGACTGTGATGTTTCCTCTCCAGCTTCCAACTGTGCACTCGAGTGGTGCTACGTGAACCCGGATAATTGCGATGTGCAGGTGGGTGGGCGGGTGGGTTTGCGTCATTCCTTCTTTCCTTCGGTTGGTCGGTCGGTCGTTCCTGTGTTCCTGTCTTCCTCCTTTCTTGCATTGGTTCCTTCATCCCTTTCTTTGTTCCTTCATTCATTCCATCATCCCTTGCTTCCTTGATTGATTCTGCAGCTGGGAAGGTCGCAGCTGTTTCCAGGAGAAGACCTCTACTACTCCTACCAGGCCTGTGGGTCTGCAGATTATGCAAGGGACACGGTGGCACAGGACTCGCTTAGAGGGGTCTCCCTCAGATACGCCTACCCTGCTCGTGAGTCCGTAGAGAGAATCAAGGAGCTCTTTCGTTATTCATCACAAAAAAAAAAGGCGACAAAACTCCGAAGCCCCCCTTCGTCAACGCAGCGTCTCTGCCCCCTCACCTGTCCCCCTCCTGGATTGATAAACCCAGGCACACACCCATCTATCCACCCATCCATCCATCCATCCACCCATCCATCCATCCACCCATCCATCCATCCACCCACCCATCCATCCACCCACCCATCCATCCATCCATCCATCCACCCACCCATCCATCCATCCATCCATCCATCAATCCATCCATTCATAAGCTTCCTCCCTGAGATTATCGTCCATCTGCCTCTCTTCAGTCCACCCATGCTCCCCGAATTCTCTGTCCCTTTGAATCAGTCAAATGAAAATGCCTCTGCTCTGAAATAAATCTTTCTTTCCCCGCAGCATTGAGACCTCTTCACTTTCGGGACGCCTCGGGGCAGTGGGCCGGGTTGGTCCCTGAGTGGTTGGCTCTCCTGCAGCGTCAGGCGGGATTCATCTTGGTTGAGAAGCAGGTACGTTGTCAGTGCACCCATCAGTTGGATAGGAACCTTCTCTTCTGTTCTGCAGGCAAAAAACACGTAACCGGTCGCAACTGTTGCAAGACCCAGCCATAATGTCTCGAAAGACCCTCACATAGCGGAAGCCTCACAGGGTTGCAGAAGAAGAAGAAGCAAAAGTCACGACTGAATCGACACAATCCCAGGCTGTGATTCTCATGCCCTCCTGGTCCCTAGGACATGAATGGCCTGTGTCTTCGTGGTGTTACTGAAAGGTCAAAGCGGAAAGTTTGAGGGACGGCAGCTTTGAAGTACAAACTCACAGGCACACTCTCAAGTCTTCCTTCTTTCCTTCAGGTATCTGAGACTTCCCTCAGCATGTTCGCTTCCAAGTGGGACGCATGCGTGCACGACGTGGCGATGGGTCTCCTAGATTTCTGCGCTTCCACAGTGCAGGTGTGTCAGCAGGAACACACGATAAAAGAAAAGAAAAGAAAAGAAAAGAAAGAGTGGGATGAGGGGGCGCAAAGGGCCTGTTTGCAAGTGTGGATTTTGTACCTTTACGCGTCTTTGCAGCTATGTGTACATAGGTGTATTTCTCGACTACTTCACTCATTTCTCCACGCAGTCCCCCCCCCTCTCTCCCCTTTTCTTTCTGAAGGTTTCATTCTCAGCAGATCCAAATGCTAACAGATACCCTTCAATTCATTGTAGCTGCCCTTCCTGATCTCCCCACCATTCCAGCTCGTTCGTCTTCATGGATTTCCTTTTCTTGCGATCTGCTTTACACGGCCTGCCTCCCCTCTCCTCTCCTCTCCTCTCCTCTCCCTTTTGGATTATTACGTCCTCCGTTTGTTTACCCCTCGGTCTCTCACCCGTGCCCTCTCTCTGTGAATGCAGGCGTCCGCCACCAGAGCGGGATGGGCCGATTTCTCTGCTCCTCTGAGGGTCAGTGGGGAAGGAGAGAGGGGGGACTCCCCTCGCTTTCTTCCGTGGACCCCGATTTTGTTTTTCGAACAAGCCTCGATGACGCGACAGAGCACCCACTGAAGCTGCTCTGAAAAATGACCCTCTGTACCTACCGCTGCTCTCCTCACTTTGTTTGCCAACCGTCTGGCTAGGTTGTCTCCTTAGCTGCGTGTCCGCAGATTCAGCACTCAATTTAGCAGACGCAACAGACGATAGACGCTCCTGTGTGCGTGTGTGTAAATGTGTGTGTGTGTGTGTGTGTTTGTGTGTGTGTGTGTGTGTGTGTGTGAATATGTGTGTGTATGGAATAATATGCTGAGATGATGTTCAGGTGGTCTTGTACAGACTGTGGGTCCCGAAGGCGTTGGAGGTTGTGTGGACAGAGTCCCTTGTGCTGTGGTTGTCTCCCTTCGACACGACGGCATGGCTGATGGTCATCGGGGCCACCATCACGACTGTAGTCACGTACTGGTGGCTGGAGGGGGGGGCCTCGTGTGTGGGGTGTCGGAAACTCTGGAAAATGAGGAAGAAGAATGGGCTTTCGAAGAGGGAGGAGAGAAAGAGGGCAAATGCAGTGGCAAAGTGCAGGTTCTGTATGGGGACATTTGGAAAGGCCTTCTACTACACATCACAGGTCGGTCGGTCGGTCAGATTTCTTCTTGAGACACAGGTGCACCCTCACTTCAGAAAGCGATAGACCTCGTCTGGCGCATTCTGTTTGGATTGGTCGTGATCAGATACATTTTGATCTGTCATCGGTTGCACTACCCCTCACTCATTCAAAGCCTTGATCTGTCGCTGCCCCCTTGTTTGATTGGTTAGCCAGGTCCCCCTTTTTGTCCCTCAGTGCATGATTTGCAGTCCAGTCCATAGTCTATTCTGCTCTTCTTCTGGGCCTTCTGCGGAGGTGCAGTACCGCTGGTTTATAAAATGAGAGGGCGGGGTCCTTTTGTTTTTCTTTGCACATGCGCTTCAATACGCATTTTGTCTTGACTGCTGACCTCTGCATGTGCAGACCCTGTTCTCAGAGAGAGAAAAGAATAAGCACCGCTGCTGAGCTTTTTGTGTGTGCAGACCCTAACCCTGTGCTCAGAGAGAGGAAAGAACAAAACCCGCTGCTGAGCTCTTCGTGTGTGCAGACTCTGTTCTCGATGAGCGTCGTGAAGCACCCCCCCAGAAACGCGACTCGCATTCTCCTCCTGGCTTACGGCTTCTTTGTCCTCATCATTGTCTCCTCGTACACGGCAAACCTGGCTGCCAACCTGTCAAGAAACATCGAGAGGGGAATCGACAACATCCAAGATGCAGATAACAACAGTCAGTCAGTCAGTCTGTCCGCCAGTTATGACTTTCTTGTTTGCGTGGTCGTTGTTCCAACTGCCGTTTCAAATGCAAAGCGGATGAAAGACAGAAAAACACCGGGAAAAAGAGGGAGCCAAAAGGCCGACAGTCAGAGATGTAAAACCATTCAGCTTGGTCGATGCATTCCCGTACAAGCTGTGCCCAAGTGAGTCACTCTTCATTGGTCTAGTCTCCCTCTTTGAGAAGTTTTGCCTTCTTGCCTGCTTTCGCTTTCCTGCCTATCCATACTCTCGTGTACGTGCATCTCTCATGGACTCTCTCTCGTTGCAGGACTGACGATTTGTGTAGAGAAGAATGTCGTGGATGGAGTGCAAAAGATGCACCCAAACCTCAAGGTTAGTCTTTGCGGTTTTCCTCCTGCCTTCATTTGTTGTGTTTGTTTTTTGCAATGAAGACAGATCTTGTGCAAGTATGCCGAGTGGGAGACTGCAAAAGGGCTCGAAAGTCAGGTTTTGCTTCAAGTGTTCCTTTCTGCTTCGAACTCATGTACGTATCTCTTAACATTGCAGGTGCGAGTGACGGAGTCCTCCACTCAACTTGTCACAGACGTTGCGGACGGACTCTGTGACGGCTCCATCGTCCCTGAGACAGACGCTCTTCTACGCGACGACTATCAGTCGTGTGACAGAAGGTCAGTTTGACGGAGGAGATCATCGGAAGAACTGAGCGGAAATGAAAACCCAGAAGAGTCTTTTGAACGAGGCAGGCAGACGATCTCCCTCGCTTCTTTGTTTGCGGAAAGACCCATGCAGGAACAGCTCTCTTTACATGTACCACTTTCTCTGAATCAACTCTTCTGAATCCACATTATTCAAACACTCTGTTGTTTTGCTTTTTTCCTTCTTCTTCTTCTTCTTCTCCTCCTTCTTCTTCTCCTTCCTCTTCTTGTTCTTCTTCTCGTTCTTCTTCTTTGCGAGTCGCAGTCGCTTTGCAGCAGCAGTATTTGAACTCCTTGTCCGGGTGCATTTTTCAATCCCTCAAGAATCCCTCCCTGCATGCGAGGATTACTCAGACCTCTCATGCTGCTTCCTGAATTCAACTTCTTCGCAGGTTTGCTGGGGGAGGTGTGGTGTCAAACATCGTGGCGATTCCCGTCGCGAGCGCCTACGAGAAGGAGTGGTCGTTCCTCACAACGATGAACACAATCTCAGGTCTGTCTGTGGAGGGGGGTAAGGAAAGATTGAAAAGATAGACCTTGTTGCCTCCCTGTTCGTTGCTAGAAACACCACCGAGCTGAGCACCACATCCACGAAATTAGAAGAGAAATTCATTTTTCTGCTGTCGATCCTCTTCTGTCTGGTGCCAATCGAGAGTCCATTTTCAATCAATCCCACCTCGATCACTGCAGGTGACTACGAGCAGCTGTTCCAGAAGTGGAGGGCGAAGAGTGACTGTCCGTATGACGAGACACAGGAAACTAACGATGCGACCTCTCTTTCCTGGCAGGTGCGCTTCCTGGGTTTGGTGCATGGGGGGGGAGCTGGGGGGAAGAAGCTTGTTGAGACGTCCACTCTGTTTCGCTAGTCTTTTCGAAATCCAGAGGTCTCTTACTTTCACTTGATAGGAGTATGCTCTGATAGGAGAGGCGGACGACCTTCTGTAGTCATCTCCGAGCTGCTGTCCTGCTCTAGCTTCCTGACTGCTTTCTGTCTGTCTCTATCTGTCTGCAGGCTCTGATGGGACCGTTTTTCTTCTGGGGGGTTCTCGCCTTCGTTGCTGTGCTATGGCGATCGGGGGAGCAGCTGAGAAAGAAAAAGAACCCCTTTCACAGGTGGGAAAGGACTGTTGCAAGGATCGAGGTTCTGACAGCCTGCCTGCTTGTGTGAGCGCTGTGACATCAGCATTTTCTCATTCGGAAGAGTTCATCGATCTGAGCTTGTCAATGTGCCATGGATGCCAGTGCAATATGAAACAATGGAGAAAGAGGAGGAGAAACGCCAGACACGTTAGGCTAGGAACACAAAATTCAGGCAGACAAAGAAGCGAAGACGCCGTTTGTGTACACTTGACAAGCATGTTCAGACGGTCTGTGGTGCTGTAGAACCGCTTCGTCTGCAAATGTCTTTGTGAGCTTCGTCTCTATCTGAACTGAGACATGATGTGAAACCCTTATTTCTCTTCTCTTCTCTTCTCTTTCTTGTGTGACCTGACTGCAGCGGTCTGTCAACGATTCGGCGTATCCAAACTTACGACGCCAACATGTTGGAATTTCACAGACAGGTCAGTCGTTCACATGTTTCCCTCCTCCATGATTGAAACTTAGATCTCAGCTGAAGACCATTGAATGAAAATACGGATTGAGCAAATGGATGAGCGATTGGTTCGCATGCATTGTCTTTGATCGCTTTTCTGTCTGTCTGTCTGACTGATTGACTGCAGACAGAGAACGGACCTATGGAGGAAGGGGACCTCTATTCTGCAGACGATTCAGATATCGACTCAGTGGCTGAGGCGGCGGCACGGCAGGACTCCAAAGCGATGTCAATGGCAAGGCAACAGTCGCAAAACGCTCTGGGAAGGCAACAATCACCGGGACATTACGTCAGTCACTTTCTTCTCTTCTTTCTTTTGCTGTGTTTCTTCTTTTTTTCATTTTCGTCGCGTTTAATTCTATTTGTTGAATGATGCATGAGACAATTGAGTCTGTGGTCGGTTATCACACAGAGCCATGAAATGTCCGAAGAACTTATCCCAGAAGAGGATGAAGAGGAACAAATCCAGATTCGTCTCTCCATTATCCCGCTGTCCTTTCTGCGTCTGGCTGGGTTTATCCTATTCTCATACATGTGTCTCTATCTGTGTGCAAATGCAGTCCTCATATCACCCACGACACACACACAAGAACAGCAGCCTGGAGAGTCCCCCCAATGCCGTTGTCTCTGTGGTTAACACAAATCGCATGGGGGACACTTTGCGGTCTGTGGGGGTGGGGTTGAAACCGAAATCTCCAGACGAGAAGGAGGAAGACAGAGAGGCGGGAGAGAGAGAGTCCGAGGATGGGGTGGGTCAGGCCTATTCTCCTGGGCCGTCTCCCGCCGCGATGCCCCGGACATCCCTTAGAGAGGCGACAGAGGAACCACGAAGGACCTCCCTCATGGCCTCCCGGAAGGTTTCATATGCCCCAGAGGGTCCGATGGGGTACCGCCCAGATGACGATGACCCGATTGCAGAGGAGGAATCGGACCTTGAAGACGACGGTCATGGGGGGGGAAGGGATATGGGGGGGGAGGAGGGCGATGATGAGAGAGAGGAGGACTTGGAGTCGGGTGAAAGGGGAGAGGGAGCTGCAATTTCAGTGGTGGGCAGGGGAAAGACGAATAATGGAAAATCATGGATGGCTCCTGTGAGACACTAAGCGGAAGGAAGCATTTGAGGATGAAGCAAAGAGAGCATGCAGAGGCAAAATGGGTGTGTGAAAGAAATGACATGGGGAGGGGGTCTTCCTTTCTTCCTGTGTGTCATTGGGGGGGAAACTTTGAGAAGAACAGCTAGGCACATCCGTGAATTAATCGACAGATAAAAGATCTGTTTGTATCGTTCTTTGCTCCTTCTTCATTTGCTCCTTTGTTTCCTCCTTCCTGCCACCTGTCGGTCGCTCTTTTTGACCGTGTGAAGAAAGGGCGAATGTAAAGAACGTGAATGAGGTGTGGTGACAAGAAAGAGATCTCTTTCTCTTTCTCTCTGTGCATTGATGGAAGGAGGACTGAGGGGAGTGGAAGAGAAGAGGACAGAGCTCTTCCTCTCTTTTCTGTCTTTCCGTGTCTGCTGTTTGATCTGATCTGGTTTGAACAATTCACCCGGCCTATCCTGTCCTTTCCTATTCTGTTCTGTTGTGTTCTGTTGTGTTCTGTTTGCATACACAGATGGATTGGCTGGTGGGTTGGGTGAGTGCTGCGGTCGATGGCTTGTTGAATTTGTTTTGCTTGGCTTTTACGTGCTTTCATTTTCTTCTGTTCCTTTTGGGTGTATAAGTTTTTACCCAACAAAGTTTTCTTGATTGAACTTAAGAATTCGAAGATGAACTTTCATGCAGAATCCACTCACTCCATGACAATGAAATCCATTTAATTCAAACAAATCTCTTGATAGGAGGAGAGTCATGAAAGACTTGCAACGACAATGATTGACTGATCGCGATTTTCTGCTTGAGAAAAGAAGAGGGGGCACGGCCCGGGCGACCATGCCGATTACAGAGAGGTGGGCTTTCTGTTTGCAAGGGTGCAGGGTTCAACTCAACCGTTGGAACCCACCACCAGAAGATTCGATGATCGACTGAATCATTCAGCCACAAAAAGAAACGAAAGAAAAAAACGAGAAGCGATGAGCCCGTGTATTCAAGACTCTACTCTCTTTTGCTGCAGTCTCATTTCCTCGGGGGTGAGGAAGGACAATGGGAGGCAAGGAACGGCTGAGTGAAATTTTAATCCAGCAAGAACAACAACCAATTCTTCTGATCCCGTGTCGTTGTCCAGACATCCACGCGAACTGACAATTAACCAATCGATGCCTCCCTCTCTATCTGCCAAAGGATGATTCGACAGATTTTTCTTTCATTCCTTCTTTCCCCTTTTGCAGTAGCTGTTTATAAGTTTGCAACGGGGAAGAAGAAAACGAGGAGAATCGATCGACATCAATCGAACGTACAGCCTTCCTTCTTTCCTTCCTTCATATCAACATCCTTCTTCCTCTCTTCCTTTCTCTCTTGATTCCTTTTTTCCTCAAGGTCGATCAAGGAAAAGAGACAGTCTGACTACCTATACACGTCCTTTCTCCTTACTGACCGACCAAATGACGAAAACAAGAACATCCAAATCCGATCACCAGGTCCTCCCTGTACGTCAATGAACCAATGCCACCCTTACCCTTCCACACATCCCGATGTCCATTATCCTCCTACCAATGAAGGCCGCGTTCAAACACTCACTGTTCACCCTTTTTTCATTCTCTAGACTATCGCAGGCACAATTCACCATCTTTTCCTTGTAGACTCATGCAACAAGCGCGCATGCATATACGGTTGTGCAACTTTGATTGATCGATCCTCCTGTTGAATTCATCTTCAGTCAAGCAAAGCGATCGATCGATCTCTCCACTTATTTCGTCCTCTCAGGGACCCGAGGCGCAGTGCAAAAGCTCGAGGTCGACAGAGGCGCTCCATTAGCGAACCATTGCAGTGGTAGTCATTTTTATAGTAGAACACGTTTGCTTAAGGTTCGAACCGGACTTCCTTTTTTTAATTACTAAATAAATTGGCAGATTTTGTCTATTACTACAAACTTGAATGTTATGTACGCACTGAATCTGCAGTATTAGAATATGATGTGACAGATGTGTATATATAATGTGTGTGTGTATATATATATAGTATATATATATATATATATATAATACTAAGAAGCTTCTACATCAATTATAGTTATTTTTTACACCGAGAAAACAGCATATAGAAAAAGTATCTTAAATTTTTATGCAATAAAATCCAATGAATTTAATCAATTTGTACTGACATGTGTAAAACTTTTTAGACTAGATTTTAAACTTGCTAGTTTTTTTTTATGATGATGATTGAGGGTCAAATCCTAAATTTAGCGGCGCCAAATCTCAAGCCACTAGTAAACTTGTTTTTCTGTACATTAGTTTGCTTTATATATCAACCAATGAACTTAGTTGAAACTCACAAAAGAGTCTCCTTTTTGATCATCTGCCTTGTGCGTTGTGACCTGCGGAACGCTAGACGCGTAGCATGGGCCGATCGTGATGGTGTATGATGATTATGATGATGACACTGTCAGTCCGCATATTTAATTAAAATTAAAACACCACTGGCATAATACTTATTTACTATTTTAACTTAAGTTTAAAACTGTTTTGCAAGTGTTTTTTTAAAAAGGTTTTTTCCTAGTTTTTTTTTTATAAACTCTAATAATTAAACCTTATGTAATCTTTCATTTAAAAGCTTTTCATGCAATGCATTACAGCTGAGAAATCTGATTGCGCCGCAAAATTCGTTAAAAATAGTCGCAAAAACTTGTTAGGAAAATTAAATGACAAGAGTGTGCATCGCGCTTTATACCGATTTGACCTGTGGGAGTCATGCATTTAGTATGCCAATGCATGGGAACAAAACCGCTGCTTCAGAAAGGTTGTCAAAATGCCGCCACTTCATAATCGCGTTTAAGATAAGTCCGGCAGACAACCAAGACATGGTTACTTAAAAGCCCAAGAATTGGATCTACTCTCTCTCGTCTGATCAACTCAATGCACAGCATTCAATTTTCTTGTTAGTCGGCCCACCAGACCTCTCAGTTGCCCACCCCCCCGCCTCGCTAGTCCACATGCTTGTTGCAGTGAAGTGACGTGCAGGGGGGGAAGTGAAGAGGCAAAAGAAAAAAAGAACAAACTTTAAGGGGGGAAAGGGGGGACACACCGGCAGCGCCTTCTTCCTTTGTTCAAAAGCAACGTCGCATGACTAAGTACGCACGGTGTACACGGATGACCAGCGGATAGAAACAGCACAATCAATACCTACAAGTCAAAATCTCAAGTGCCCGTCCACATGTCTTCTGGCAAGGTGGAGGGGAAACGACATATTTTCATCTTCCATCAGGAAGCGGTCGCTATTCAGGAGAGAAAGACGACAAAACAAAAAGTACGACCAACAGGGAGGATGGGAACTTTATGCAACTTTCTCGCGCTCCCTTGCCGTTTCTTTCTCTTTCTCTTTCTCTTTCTCTCCCTGTCCCCCCCACTCCCCTCTTTCCTGCATACGCATCTTCCTACATCTCACACCCAGTGGCACATCCCAAACGCACGTTCATACGGATGAACGCAATAATGCACACACACACACACACACACACACACACACGCATGCAAACGCACGCACATTGTCACAGTCGATCGCACGCTCACAAGGAAAGACCGAGAGACGGGGAGTTTTCTCCCGTGGCCCCTCTGACACAGTGTGCACACTCAATGACATGCACGCACGTGTACTTGAGCACTGCATATACACTTGCACACACGTACATGCCCACTACTGGCATGTCGATCGATGTGCATGCACACATTCATACAAAAGAAAGAGGGGGGTTGAGTAAGGAGAGGTCCTCTACATGCCCCCTCTCTCACTTGGAGAGAGCTGCCACAACGCGGCAGGCAATGCAAGGCAACTAAAGGAGGGAAAGCACGACGTGCATGCAGACAGGCTGCCTTCTCTTTAGTGACTGCAGCCTGCACATTTCTGTGTCTGCGTACCAATCCGACCAGGGGTTCTCTCTTGAGAGGGCTGCTTTTTTCTTTTCTCTCGTCTCTTGAACTTCTGCTCGTGCTCTTCTTTCTTTTTCTCTTTCTCTTTTTACATGTGCGTTATGTGCTCTTTTCATTCTCACACACATGTCGGGCAGACAGGCAGGCAGGCAGGCAGGCAGGCAAGTCACAGACTCGATGCTCCGTTCCTTCCCATGATCTCTGAAATAAGGAAGAGAGGGAAGGAGCGGGGGCAAGATGCAAGAAACATGCACGCACGCACTTAATTAAGGATCGGATGACGAGATTCATTAAAACGAGTATTGAGGCAGTACATGTGCCATCGAGAGAAGGGGAGGGAGAGGGAGGCACATACTCACAGTGTGTCACCCTATTTGAAACGGTAATTAAGAAGAAGAAGAATGCCAAGGATTTAACAAAAGAAGAGGAAGAACATGGAAAGATGCGTGACTCGGTTCCGTGCATGCAACCAAAAAGGATCACATAAGGCTCTCTGTCAGTGAGTTAGTCTTTCAGTAAGTCAATGGAACGACGAAGGTGCAGAGATCTGCTGTCTTTCTGCCCCTGCCCTCTGTTACTTTTTCTTGTGTTCGGTTTGTGTTCGGTTTACACTCACTTCAGATCTCTTTGTTCATCACCCTTTTCCCTGTGCATTTCCCCTTTCCCGCTTTCCCAAAGAACGATCGATCGATCAAAGGAGGTTCTTTAAAACCTGTGAGATTTCTCTTGAGACTCCGTGTGGAGATCTTCACTTTCTTCTATCACAGCAAGCACAAAGACGAGGAGCAATGTTGAAAAACCCTTCCAAGATCAGCGACACCTCCTCTATTCATTCGTTCTTGGACACACAGAACAAGCCTGACACGTCTTCCTTTCCGAATGCCCACACACAGACACTCTTTCCTTCACACCGACATTGACTTCGCTTCTCAAAGGAATGCATCCCCATCCCTGTGCATCTACAGACTTCCCTAATGCTCCCAGAAGCAAGCACCCCCCAAACTGCGTGATTCCTCCGTCCGCCCGTGCAGCCCTTGAGGTCTTCTTTCCATCACCGTCAGTCTCTTCTGGCAGAGGTTGAAGATCTAGTTCCTCTCTGTCACCCCGCATGATCAATCAGCTGAAGGACCTTGCAGGCCGACGCTTCGAGACCCTAGTCTCCCAGAACCCTTAATTCTTCCATGTGCCATACAACAGCCTGAAAGCCCTCCTGTGTGTCCCTTGAAGAGTCTACCTGCATTCATCACATGGAGGTGCGTCGGAATGCAAACACAACCATCACGGCGAACAGGTGAGAAAACCGCCGGCGAACAGAATAGAAACGCAAGCTTCAATCAGTCTTCAGAAATGGGCACAGCAGAGACAGATCAGATTGTACATTAGTGTGTGTCCAGTCGGGCAGCCATGATCTTGCTTCTTGTTGGTCTGAATGCATGTGTCTCTGTCCCGCACTACCCAAACTGCCCTCATCCGGTCAAAGCCGACGGTCGCTATGACTTCCATCCTTCTCGACTCGTCATCCTCGATCATGCCGCCATGCATTCTGTGAACATTTGTCATTTTGTTGATGGGTTCTGAGCATTCCATCGAATGTGACGCTCTGCTTTCATCGCAACTGTGCTCTGAAGGGAGAGCATGAAGACTGACTGGTGTGTGTCCGCCTGGCCGGCATCAGTTGTTGAAAGAGACTCCCCCTGAGGTTCTGCACGCAGCTAGACAGAGCCGCACCGGTGTGAGCATGGAAGGTTGAGAGAAGCGAGACACAGTGAATGGAGGAAGGACACAGCACGGCCAGTCGGGAGAGTTTGGGAGAGTGGAAGGGGATAGCGCAGAGAGAGAGGGCCGAGCCGCCAGGTCCCCCCTTCCGTCCTCCATCCAGGCCTCCGGTCTCCTGACGCAGACAGCACACACAGCAGCAGCAGAAAGAAAAGAGAAACAGAGAGAGCACAGGGAAAGGGGAGGGACAGAAATTCCAGCACCACTCTGATCTCAGCAATTTCTTCTCCCAAGTACAAAACGCTTCAGGGAAGCTAAGCGACAAAGTGACGAATCGAACCTCACAGGCAACTCCTTGAGACTATTGACCACCTTTTCTGCGCTCTTGGAAAAAGGAAACTGTTTCGACTGAGGTTGAAAATTAAAGGTTCGATCATAGGGTCAAGGGCGCAACTCAGAGGCAGATCCCCAGTAGCTTCGCTCAAGCCTTCTAAACCCTCCCTTAGGTATTGGGAACTATTGTTAGGATGGAAGCATGTCTGCTCACTCTGTCGGCATTTTGCCAGTAGAGGAGCTCACGAAGCGAAACGTATGAAGAGAGAGGAGAGACTGCGAGACCAGAAACGAAAACTGACCGACTAGTCGGTGTTCCAGAAACGGACTTCCTGCAGAAGCCCTCCCCCCGGCCCCCCGCCTCTGGCTCTCTCACCGCAAAGACCGCCGCCTGGCGACTCGGCCGCGCTAAGAGAGAGAGGGAGAGAGAAGTAGAGAAACAGAGCCAGAAAGAAAAAACGGAGAAGAGCTAGTCCGTCCAGTCAAAAGGCAAGAGGAGAAGAAGACATGTGGAAGAGTAATTTTCCGTTCCGCTGCCCTACACCGACGTTTTCTTTTTTTCAGCCCTTTGGATTTCTTGTGGCTCCCGTGGGTGTCATGCCTGTCCCGTCTCTCGAGTGTCTGCAGGCACACGGGAGAAGGAGATCGAAATAATCTTCACAAAGTGACATTTTGTTGGCCTGCCATCAGCCTTCTCTGGATGAGCACCGCTTGAAAAGGGGAAAGAAGAATAGACGGACGGAAAATGATCTCTAGGCTGTGAAGAAGACTCCGTCGTGCAGAAGAAAAGAAAACGTGAAAGCCACCGAAAGCCACAGCTGTAACCTCGGTCAGTTCTCCACCACAAAGGAAAGAGAAAGAGACAGTCATACACGGGGACGTATATAGAGACACACTGCCAGGTAGACGGATAGACTGACAGAGAGGTCAGACAAGCAGCGGTGAAACGGATGGTCAAGGCGAAAGCACACCCACTCAAGTACTACATTAAGGAGCAACAGAAGAAGAGGGAGAAGCTCAAATCCCATTGTCAAAGTGAAAAAAAAAGACAAAGAGTCGACCGCAAGACCTCCGTATACCCAAATTTCAAAATATGCCTGCTGACCAATGGCAAATCTTCATCAGATTTGGTCTCCTCTCCTCTCGCTGTCTCCTCCTGCCCATCCTCCTCGACCCAGGTCTCGATTCTGTCGTCTCTGTTGTTGATGTCCAGAATGAAGGTCTCGTTTGCAAACCGCTTGTGGAGGCACACGAGTTCCTTCTCCAGATACTCGGCCTGAGGGGATTCCTTGAACCGCACCGCCTTCGTTCTCGTTGTCGTGATCCACCCTGGCCACATCCTCTGGCAGGGGGCAGGGAGGGTGTTGCTGCAATCAAAGTGGAAAAGAAAAGGTATGGTGCATGTGTGTGGAGACTTTTCAAAACGGACCGCAAGTAAGAGAGAAGGCAGAGAAAATGAGAGAACGACACATACACACGGAGAGAGAAAGATAGAGCGGCAGGGAGAGAGGAGGCGGGAGGGAGAGGAGAAGAGCAACGAAGAGGGAAAACGCAAAAAGGAAGGAAGGAAGGAAGGAAGGAAGCAAGGAAGGGAGGGAAGAAAGGGAAGGAAAAGAAGGGAAGCGTACTGTTGATCATATACATAGTCGTTACGGAGAGTTCCATCGGAAAACAAAGCGTAATCTCTTGGACAGGAAAGCCCCCTCTGTCTTTCTGACTGACTTGAAGATTTTCTCACCAAGGACGAGTGCATCAGTGTCTCCCTTCTGATCTCCCACTCCGATCACGTTGAGGAAGACCCCGTCTGCCGCGTCTGCCCATCTGTACGGGTCTGTGAGGGCGTCGGAAAGGTAGCACTGCATCGCGTGGACAAATGCCGGAACCTGCAGCTAGAAGAGAGAACAAAAAGGGGCAAGGAATTCAGATCGTTTGAAGCTCAACTTTCTTACGCTTTCTTATGTTTGATTGAACAAGTGATGCATATCGAAAAAAATCGTGACAAAAACAGACGACGCAGAAACAGAAAACGGACATGCTTTACCTCGCAGAGTCGGGTCGAAACAAAGATACGGAGATAGACATAAAGCGACTAAAGGAAACCAAGCGGTGTCATACACCTCCCTGACCTTCAAGTTCAGTTCCACACCGACAGGTGCCTGAAAAGATCCGAACATTTCCCGGGGGTACATTACTTGTAGTCCGCAGCTCTGCAAGGTTTGCAGCGTGGAGGGAAGAAACCGAGAACCACTCTCCATGACCCAGTTGCCTGTCGAGTTGGTGACAACCACGACACGGACCTTGTCGAGCTGCAAGGACAGACCATCAAGAGACAGGAAAGCATGAGCACTGGGAAGGAATAAACGGAGAGACTTGACAAAGACGAAAACCAAGGAAGCACTGATGATCGTGAAAAGGATAGCAGAGAACCGAGACAGGCACAGTGAAGCTAGGCGAAGACAGTGAAGACACTAACTGACCTGGCCACTTATCCCCTTTATCAGCTTCGAGGCGGCCCCGTCTACTTTCTCCAAAAGCTCTCCGTGTTCGTCTGATAATGCCGCCTCCCCCCTTTCTTTGCATTCATCGAAGTGACGAATCAGTTCCTGCATGCCCTGTAGCCGGAGAGAGGCAGCCACTTCATCCTTCAGCCAGGTTGTCGGCAGGAGAGTGTCGTCCCAGTCCACCACAAGTAAGGTGTAGAGCTGGAGGGTAATCTGTGCTGGTCTGGCTGCAGGGCTCGGGTGTGAGGGGGGAGAGGGCGCTCTCAGCTTCGGCATTGCTCTCTTTTGATGCTTCCAGTGAGTTCTCCCGTCTCCGTGTGCCGTCTCTTTCTGTTGGTCGTCTCACGTCTGCATGGATGGCGTGCCCGTGAAGCAAGCTGGTTGAGGCGCAGCGTTGAGAGACGAGAAGCCCGCCAGGGAGGGGCACTGCGTATCCTCGTGACGTACCAGACTGAGGAAAGCATTGACCACGCGAAGGAGAGGAGACGATGAAAAAATAGAGAAAGCCCATGCATTGATCAATCGAAATTTGTGCATGGCGATTGCGGCCCCGGAATTTGCATGGAATTTGGGGCCCCGGAATTTGCATGGAATTTGGGGCCCAGGAATTAAAGCGCAGAAGAATGCGAGGGCACTCATCCCCCGGCCGCTTTGGCCGATGATGCACATTCCAAATTCCGGGGCCACAATCGCCACAAATTTCAATCGGTGACTGTCGGATGACATCATCAGACTCTCTTTTTTCAACCTCTTCAGATGGTCCAACAGCCAGCGCAGGGGCTAGGTTCTGGACTTCAAAACACAGGTGGAGAACCTGCTTGTGTCTCTGTGTGGTCGTGAGTGACCTGCATGTCTGGAGTATGACCTGTGTTTTTTTGTCAGTCTCTGTGAACCGTCTCTCTCTGTTGGTGCGGTTGTGCCTGCGTGGACGGAGGGACCAGGAGGCATTCTTGTTGGGGAGCAGAGTGGAGAGATGAGACGACAGAAGGACTAGGCTAAGCGAGGGAAGACGACTGCATATCCTCACGACCAGACTGAGGAGTTCCTTGGCGTCGAAGGAGACGGAGACGGGAGAACTCGGAGGACGGTCGGTGGGGTGCAGCGGAATGGACCCTGACTCTTCCCCCAATTTCTCCTCTCGTTTTTTATTTTGAGTGGACGGACCCTTTGCTACTCTCTCTCTCTCTTTCTCTCTCTCTCTCTCTCTCTCTCTCTCTCTCGCTCGCTCGCTCGCTCTCTCTCTGTCTCTCTTTCTTCTAGCGCGGCCGAGTCGCCAGAAGAGCGGGAGGGCCATGGAGCCTTTTCAGCGTCTTCTTCAAAAGGGGTCTCTGTGGTCACCGGATGGGCGGGCGTGGGCGGGGGTGGGCGGGGTTCTGCATCAGCATGCTCGAGCTTCTTAAGGTGCATGGACACGATGCATTGCGAATCGGTCAGTCTTCATTTCTGGTCTCGCAGTCTCTCCTCTCACTTCGAATATTTCGCTTTGTGAGCTCCTCAACTGGCCAAACCGCAGACAGAGAGAGCAGACATGCTTAGCCTGACAGTAGTTCCTGTGGCGGGAGGGTCGGAACTGCCTGAGCGAAGCAACGACGAATCTGCCTCTGAGTTGCGCCCTTGACTCTATGATCGAACCTTCAATTTTCTATTTCAGTCGAAACGGCTTCCTTTTTCCAAGAGCGCAGAAAAGGTGGTCAATAGTCTCAAGGAGTTGCCTCTGAGGTTCGATTCGTCACTTTGTCGCTTAGCTTCCATGAAACGTTTTGTACTTGGGAGAAGAAATTGCTGAGATCAGAGTGGTGCTGGAATTTCTGTCCCTCCACTTTCCCTCTGTTCTCTCTCTGTTTCTCTTTTCTTTCTGCTGCTGCTGTGTGTGCTGTCTACGTCAGGAGCACCGGACAATCGGTCACTTTTCGTTCCTGATCTCGCAGTCTCTCCTCTTCCTTCGTACATCTGGCTTCATGAGCTCCTCCGCAGAATGCTTGAGCGAAGCAACCTTGAATCTGCGTCAGAGCGCCTCTATAGCCCTACGAACCATTTGAAATTTCCGCTGTAGATAGACAGTTCCCTTCTTCAGATTGTAGAATCAAAAGGTGGTCGATGGTGTTAAATGGGTCCCTCTGAGAATCGATCTGCATTTTCTTGTACGTAAGCCCCCTCTGAAGCGTTCTGTACACGGGAGAAGGGGTTCAAGACGTAACACTACAATGCTTCTCGCCCTCCTGCCCTGTTTTCTCTCTTTCTCTTTCCTTTGCTCTTGCTGTATGTGCTGTCTGCGTCAGGAGACCGGAGGCCTGGATGGAGGACAAAAGGGGGGACCTGGCGTCTCGGCCCTCTCTCTCTGCACTATCCCCTTCCACTCTTCCAAACTCTCCCGACTGGCCGTTCTGTGTCCTTCCTTCATTCACTGTGTCTGTCTTCTCCGAACCTTCCATGCTCACACTGGTGCGGCTCTGTCTAGCTGCGTGCAGAACCTCAGGGAGAGTCTCTTTCAACAACTGACGACCGCCAGGCGAATAAAGCAAACCACTGGCTGTCAGTCTCTTGAAAGCTCAGTCGCGAAGAAGACAGAGCATTAGATACAATGCTCAAAGCTCCTGAGCAAACGGGCAGGGAATGCACAGTCGGGTGAAATGGGTCGAGAAGACAGAAAAGTCTAAAGGTCAACGGTTCTGCATGCAGTCATATGCCCCTCTGTTTTTATTGAGCCCAACTGGTCGCCCTCTTTTCAATTTTTTGTTCTCCCTCTCTGTGTTGTCTCCTCCTCATGCGACCGGCCATCCTCACGTTCCTTGATATACTCGCTCGCTTGCACACCCGATGCTATTCTTGCTTGCACATCTCTTTATGGTCACCAGTCTTGGCTCGAACGTCTCTTTTCTGCCTCATTTCTTTGCCGTCCTCTGCCTGATTCAAGCTCTTCTTCCTCGTATTTGCGAAGCTCGTTTGGCTTGGACGAGCTTTCTCTCTGAGACTCTTGCTCAGTCGGCTTTGCTTCTCTGACTGTCTCCTGTCTGCTTAATTGTGCCCCCCCCTGCAGAGGCGAAATCTCGGGAGGGAGATCCAATGTCGTACCTCCGAGAGAGAACGATAGACGACCTTTGTGGTCAGAACGTTACAGGCAGAAGAGAAGGCTCACAAACGCACCCTCTCCTCCCTCCTGCCGTATTGTTCTGAAAGTTCTCTGCTGTCTTAACGGGCTCAATTGCTTCTCCCCTTCTGCTTCAGCAGACGAGGCTGACAGGATTTGTATCTGTGGCCCCAGACGTACAGAACAAACGAGAAGAACAAAGCCATGCAGCCGGAAGTAAGAAATGGTGTTCATTCATGCAGTTTCCATTTTTCTTTGAATGTTGCTGCTCTGAACCTTGCCCGTGCGTTCTTTGTCTCTTTGAAGGATCATGCGGCCTCCTCCCCAAGGAGATTTTATTTTTTCCGCACTGGGCTGCCTTGTTTGGCGAAGAGATAGAGATTGGTCAGTCATGCGATGCGTTTGTCCTCGGGCAGGTCTGCGTCCTTAATTCCTTGGGTTTTGGGTTTTTGGTCTGGCCACGTTCTATGCACTGGCTACATGGGGCCAGTAAGAAAGACAAGACAGTGAAAGTCGGCAGACACGCTATTTGTCTGGATGACTGTGGAGATCCTTTCCTTGTTTTTCCGATGTCTCTCAAGTCACACACAACAGCCTGGATCTCTCTGGCTTATGTCTTGTGCTCGTCAAAGAAGGAGACGAAAGGAAGAGGAGGAGTATTTTTGCTTCCCTCTTTTGCTTGATCTTTCTTTGCGGTGCGCAGATAGACGACGCAGTGGGTGTGAAGGGATCAGCGGTTCCCCTCTTTTTTTTTTTTTTTTCTAGATCTCACAGCTGAGAGGGAAACACATGGCCTCTTGTCTCGACATCTTCCTTCGCTTTGTGGGGCTCAAGAACACAAAGGGAGAGGGAGGGCAAGGACAGAGGCAGAGCTCCTCCCGCCGTAGAAGAGGTTCATCTGTGCAGGTCAGACACAAAGACAGGTCATCGAAGAGCGAAAGGGAGTTGTGAACGATTGCACATGTGTCTATCATTTGGTCGGACGCATTGATCAAATCAATGTTCAACTGAGAGGCACTTACCGGCGCGTCCGAAAGAGAACATGCGTCACAATGAATAATTTGCCTCCCTTTTCTTCAGTCTCCGTTTCCCCCTTCACCCTCCACCCCCTTGCTTTGCCCATCCACCAGCAAAGAGCACAGAAGCGCCCCCCCTCATCTTTCCCCCCTCTTGCTGTTTCTTGAGAGTCCGTGTCTGAGAGGTTGGTCAGGGAGGGAAGCAGTCAATCAAAAAGTCTGTCAGTTCCCCCAGTAGCGGCACCATGCCAATGAGGTCTTTCTGCAGGTTTTTGTCCTCCGAGGCTTCCAAACGTTCTCTGACACTCACAGACTTTCTTGTTCTGTAAGTGGACAGCTGGGCACTCTTTCATTTTTTTTCGTTGACTGCGGGATCGTCAGTCTCGCCATGCGCAGCAAGTGAGAATCCAAGGGTCTCTTTGTGTGTGTATATCTTTCTTTCCCTCGATCGAGATGCTTCAGCTCATCGACCATCTCTCTCTCTCTCTCTCTCTCTCTCTCTGTGTGTATGTGTGTGTGTGTGTATGTGTGTGTGTGTGTGTGTTTGTTTGTTTGTTTATTTTTCTGACTTTCGTCTCCGGGGCCCCTGCAGGTGCAGGTAACCTGGATGAATTTCGTGGGATGGAAAGCGGCCTCGCAAAGCTTCCCGGACAGCCTTGTTTTATTGGTTAGTCGGGTTCCCCCTTTTTCCCCCTCAGTGTATGATTTTCAGTCCAGTCCACAGTCTATTCTGCTCTTCTTCTGGGCCTTCTGCGGAGGTGCAGTACCACTGTGATGAGATCCTTTCGAAGAGTCCAGCGTGAAGACTTCTGGAGACGGTGTCAGAAACACCTGTCGGCCCTTCCATTAACACCTTCCTGACACCAAGTAAGCTGCTTTCCCCCTGCCCAGCCGTGGTGGGCAATGTGTCTTCCTTGTTTCTTTGCATTGCAGCCGGCTGCAGCCAACATTGATCCTTCTGCGATTTGTTTGTGGGGCTTGAGAGTCTGTTGCCTTCTTGTGGGACAGTTTGAGGCTTATACCTTCTTAAATGGACTTTTGCCCTCAAGTTGGACCTGAAATGTTACATCACGTTTTACGCTATATTTATACTGCATACATTATCCCCTCTCTCCAATTAATCAGCCAAACAAAAAAGAAAAACATAAAGTTCGTGCTCCGGGTTTCATGGATGATATTTTAAATCCGATTTTTTTTTATTTATGAAGTGTCATTGACAGGTTAATATAACTTAATTAATAATATAGTAATTAAGTTTTTTAAATTTATCATAATCAAACTGTTATGCTACGGATAATTAGCAAACACTTATTTCATGTAACTTTAAGTTTCTTAGGTGTCTCTACAATAACAAACATCTTTTTCAGCTTAGAATGCTTGCTGCTAGTTAGATAAGAGTAGATAAGAGAGGAAACAACATAGATAGCCCATCAGGTTGCTTAGCAGTCTAAAAAAGCCTGTAAAGGGAAAACTGTATCCAGCATCAGACTGGTTGCCTCCCCAACACTTCAGAACATTGCTCCTTGTGGCAAAGCTAGGGCATTCTCCAGTTTCTAACTCTTCTAGCTACAGTCATAAATCTGGCCTCCAGACTTGAGGTCCTGAAAGTGAGACCAACCGTCCATATGCCTATATACATAAGCACTCATGAGCAGATCCGCTAACCTGATACACCCTGAATCCTTTTGACCATTCAGATCCATCCTGCCCTAGGTCGATATATTGATTGATATAATCGATTTACTGCATGAGATTGATTAAACTGTTCCAATATCTTCTTTTGTGACACTTCAAATTTTATATAATTTTTTATTCATAATTAAATTCATAATTTTTCATCTAGTTTTTTATCCAGCTGTTTGTTGACTCAGACTCGACTGTGTGATCCAGAGTTACAAGCTAGTGCTAGACAGTATCAACAATCAATCAACTAGTGAATTAAGTATATGAGATTAATTTTTTAAAAAATGAATGATTATTCCAATTTTTTAAATACAATTTTTAACAACAAAACATCTATATAATATTTTCATTGGGGAAGAAACATTTAAGACCTGATTATCGTTGGTTCAGAAGTTTTAATCAGAATTTGATTTCGATCAATATATGAATTTACCATGCATACTAAGCTGTGTTACCTACAACTAGATCAAATTTTACTCCCAAAGTGACTCGAATTAAGTGTTTTTTCTTCTATGAAAGAATTGTATCTAGTATTATATATATTTAGGTCCGACTTGAGGGCAAAAGTCCATTTATGAAGGCACAAGCCTTTTGTGCTGATGCAGAGTAAAGAGCCCCCAGGTCCACCCAGAAGCTGTCCCGACTGGGTCATCCGCTACAGCCAGGGTCAGTGCAGTGATTTGCATCTGTTGTACTCACTGGATGCAGGCTTCAAGCACCTCAGAGAAGTGATGATGATGAAGTTGATTAAACCCGGTAGCCATCGTGTCCCAATGGCAGAGGGCAGTCTGAGCATGTATGCATTGCTAGCCTAGGAGCGTAACAGCTCGCTCAGGAGTAAGACCCCTCCGGTGGCTGCAGATACAGGTAACTAGGAAGGATATCTAGCATGTGGTGCGTGACTGCATGACAGGCACTGTGTGTCTGGCATTGGTCAATCTCTGTGGGAAACTCTTTGTCTGTATACTGTTTGAAGCTTGTGGATATGTGTTTGGTCGCTGAGGATTCATAATTGCTCTTCTTGACAACCCGGCGCGAAAAACGGGATTCCAGCCGGGCTCTAACCCGCTTTAGTATAAAATGACATCATTCAACCACATAAAACATTCTTCTTGAACAAACTTTGATATGATTTATGCTAATACATTGCTAGGTAAGTTGTTATACAATTGCCTAGCAAATGTTATAGTAATGTTTATAGTACTAATAATTCTTTAGTATGACTAAAAATATGTTATAGTAATGTTTTAGTAGTTACTCCATATTGTTAGGATTAGGATTAGGATTAATGTCCAGAGGATTGGCTTCCCACCCCAATGCCGAATGTCCAACGTGCACTACATTTTTATAGCACAATTGAATTAATATAGAAAACTTAACACTGTAATACACTGTAGTTTCATAGGTGAGCAATCCTAGGCCTGGATTCTATATAAATATATACATTATATTTTTATTTCAAAAATATATACATATATTTATATATATAAACTGACTTGTCAACCGAAATCATCAAACCAATTTATCATGGGTAGTATGCTAAGTAGTAGACACATATGAGGTAACATATTTTTTTATATATTTATATATTATATTCTAGTTCAGAAAATATATATAGAAATGTATATATCTAGAATTCAGGCCTAGGAGCAATCGCCGCTTAGGCCGCTTTAGGTGAGTTTGCAATCACTAGCGTGCTCCTAGCTTGCAATATGACATGAATGCTCACAGACTGCCCTTTGCCATTGGAACACGATGGCTGGCGGGTTAAGTCACCTTATCATTATCATCACATGTTACCTACTAATTTATTGTACAAGAAAGGGCAAACCCTGCCAAACCGTGTTTACTTCTGAGTCATCTCTCTCTCTTCGGAGCTTTTTTATTGTATAAAGCCATACCCACTTATTTTTTGAAAGAGGCGATAAGTGATATAAGTGATAAGTGATTTATTGGTGCCCTAGGAGGCTAGGTTAGGACACTGTCGCCGTTTTGTCTTTTAGAGGTCGCCCCTGCAAATGGTAAGAGAGTGTATATTACTGCTGTAAAAATTTATTTCAGTGTCACTGGTCTAGGTCACTGATATGCAACTTGACGCAAGACCCCCACCCCACTAGCTTACCTTCCACCAAAGTAGTACGCATGTAACCCCCTCCCCCAAAATTGAAAACCCAGTTTTTTTTACTAAAAAATGTGTTTTAACTAGTGTTTTGATACTATAGTATAGTAGAGAAGCTAGTAAAGAAGCACTGTCATTTTTTTTGTCTGATAACTAGTCTCGCAAAGACCCCCTTCCCCCCGTATAGAGTCTGTTAAACTCCGTTTGCATGCCACTAATACTCAAATAAATTTTTACATGGCCCCAAATAATTTGATCTAGCCTTTCTCCTGCTTGGCGTGTCTGCCGTCCTTCTGCCTGCATGCACTTTACTCGGTAAAGTTTTGTATCCAAATGGGTCTTCATAACAAAAGGGCTAGCAAAGGGGTATATAAAAATGAACAGTAAAAAAGATTAGAAAAAAGAGATATAGAAGTTGACTCTTTGAAGTTAATATTCCAAATTATGAATTATAAACTAACAGTCGATTCTTCACTCAGAGTTAAACTAGCTAGTAAATTATTTTTAATCAAGTTTTCTATTTGCTTTGTCCCCCCTGTCTGGCCACTTTATGGCGTCCAGACAGAAGGTAAAGCGAGGACAAGAACCTTAGGGAAATTCTAGAGAAAGAACATGAGCAACACTCATTCAGGCAACAGTTTACAGAAGGTTTAGCTCTAGAGCGATTTGGGATTCCAATCAGCTGGGTTCATTCTATCATTGCACAATTTCTATACTTATGCTTCTCTCAGAGTCTGTTCCTCTCTCTCAGAGTCTCAGACTCCCAATTTATGACAAACAGACATTAGCCTCAAACGATCCTATCTGTTGCTTAAGTGATATGTTGTTTGAATGCGAACATTGCGAAGGTTAGACCAGGTCAGACTCGACTTCGATCGATGCGCGCACGACACGTACGAAGCAAAACGCGGCGGCAGAATATGGCACGACACGCTGGCTCACTCAGTCACGGCACATGCAAAGGCTCAAAAGATAGCGCCACAGGGTAGGACTCCACAGATCCCCCCCGGCCATGGACAGGAAAATCGCGTCCTCGCGATCAATAAATGGAAAGACCGAGCATGCGCTTCAATGCCCAAAATGAATCTCATCCAAGTCGCCGTAGATGTTATTAGAGCTCCGAGAACTCCATTTCGATAGCATCCGTCTCAAAATATTCAAGAGCCGGCCCGGGGGTGCCATGTGAATCAGAACGATCTCAAAGCACCACGATATGTGAGGCGTGCTCGCAAGTCCAAGATCACCTAGAGATAGGCGCCCGATGCAGATACTGGTGGTACCAATAAAAGCACCTCTCTAGCGCCTGTGTATGTCGTTGACCGAAAGACTCGATCGAAGTTGTGGGTCTCCAGCACCAGCTAGTCTAGGAGCATGATGCCCATATGTATGCGTCCAACTCGGCGTCAATGAATTGTTAACAGCTGCAAAGGAATATAGAGAAAAGAAAAGGGTGCAGCTACACACTGCTCCACTCATAGCTTCCTAAAAGCTTGTTTGTCTGTCGGCCATCCTCGTTCTCACTAAGCTACCATGCTAAACCAAACGACACTTCAGAACACTCTGTCACGACCTCACTCCTTGAGGTGCTTTGCTCCGATTCTTTGATCGTTTACTCCATGAGCAGCCATCACCGGCTTCAAATCTTTCCACTTTCTCACTGTCAGTCGAGAGGAACGGTGCAACCGGGGTTTACCAACCCATCGCAGGGGAACCCGACCACGCGGCAGCAGTCACACACTTGACTTTTCATACTTCAGGCCTGCCGTTCCCTCAGGGGCATCAAATACATCCAATGCCTCCTGGTTTAATATCAAGATCGAAAGTGCAAGTCTTCTCAGCTTCTGACAGCGTATCACTTTGCAGCAGAAAGAACTCTCTCAACTCTGCTCTTTTAGAGGGAAGTCTCAACAACTTCATGTATGTGTATACACAATGGATGGAGTGGTTGTAGAGCCGTGGCACACTTAGCCTCCTACTAAGCGCCCATACCTTTCACATCATTTTAATACTGTAACAAAAAGATTATCGCATAAAGATGCCAACCACCGTGAATAAGTGCATACACTAGCTGACAGAGTCAGACCAAATGTGAACAGTCAGTCATGTGTAGACATGCACGCAGCAAACAGCAGAATCAATGCCGGACATGCACACACCGGTTCCGATCGATCAGGTACAGAACTAGTCATACACTCACAGAACAGCAAGCAAAAGAAGCAATCTACTGGCCGTTTCATTTGCGATGCACTCGTAGAAGGCAATCTCCGTGAGATGGAGTCACTCCAAAGTCCAAGCAACACCAAGCAACATCTTCACGATCGGTTCCATGCAGAGGTCTCCGATCCACTTCTCCAATTAGGAACGCGACCCCGAATTCCCAGTCTACCACGATGATCTCGAAAAGAGGGCTCCGGGCAGCTTGGGACGTGAGGGGACGCTGAATTCCCCCACTCACGGTCTTTGCCTGACCGTGCCCGTATCGTTGCAATCGGCTTTCAACGGTTGCACAAAAGGACAAATCTGCTCCCCATCACAGAAGATATATGAGAGTCGACACTCATCGAGCTGGACGTTCACCATAGTTCACCACAATGCTTTGTCCTCCCTGTCCGGCCACCTTATGGCATCCAGACAGAAGATAAAGCGAGGACAAGAACCTTAGGAAAATTCTAGAGAAGGAACGTGAGCAACACTCATTCAGGCAACAGTTTACAGAAGGTTTAGCTCTAGAGCGATCTGGGATTCCAATCAGCTGGGTTCATTCTATCATTGCACAATTTCTATACTTATGCTTCTCTCAGAGTCTGTTCCTCTCTCTCAGAGTCTCAGACTCCCAATTTATGACAAACAGACATTAGCCTCAAACAATCCTATCTGTTGCTTAAGTGATATGTTGTTTGAATGCGAACATTGCGAAGGTTAAACCGGGTCAGACTCGACTTCGATCGATGCGTGCACGACACGTACGAAGCAAAACGCGGCGGCAGAATATGGTGCGGCACGCTGGCTCATTCAGTCACGTCGCATGCGAAGGCTCAAAGGACAGCACCACAGGGTAGGACTCCACATATTTTTCAACCATGATCATCATATTATCTTAGATATCATCATCATACGCCATCGCCTAGATCGCCATTGGCCTATAAATAGGCGTCCAGCGTTTGGCGGCAACGCACGATTGAGGCAGTTTGCTAGGCAGTTCGGTTCTTTACAACTGTTAACAACATTTTACTTTGATTTATATATAATTCAACCAGTCAGTCAATCAATCAATCAATTTATCAATCAGTTGGCCTAGCAATCAGCCACACTTCTCAGTAGTATAAATGATATAACACTTTGAAATTTTAATAAAATCTGTGCATAAAAAAGTGTATACGGGAATATAAGCTGACTAACTAGATAGCTAAATCGAAGACATATGTATATAACTTTCAGTAATGATGTTTTTGCCTAGGTACTTGCAAGGTATTTGCATGATCATAGGTATCCGATTGCCATAATTTGCCAGACAACTGTTTTTTCACGGCAGCTGATCAGCGTGATCAATCTACTCAATCATTTTGCAAAATTTGAAAAAATTGAATACAAACAAAGACCGTTCAACAGCACGGACACAGCTGCACATACACCGCACAAGCGTGCCTGCATTCTCAACCCTTTTACAATTTCCTCTTTTTCCTGGCCTAGAGAGAGGGCTGTCTGAGGCGGGCTTCCCCCCTGTCTTTGGCTGGTCGTCTGCCCCCCAGACTCGAGAAGAAGGGGGGCCCTCAGGGCCACGGAAGGGGCCTCTGCATCGGGCCCCCCACTCCTTGAGCCGGACCCCGGCACAGTGTCGCGGTGGGCAGAGCCTGAAAGGAAAGGAGACGAAAGAAGACTGGCAGTGAAGCTATTGTAGCCGTCTTTTTCTCTTCCCGTCTCTCCCGCTGTCCCCCCGTGCGGGTGCATTTCTCCCCCTCCAATGTTCAACTGCACTTTGCTGCCTCGGTTTCTTTTGGAGGGCGTTTGTGACTGCTTCATTGTTGCCGTGTGGGGAGGAGACGGCATGTGTGCTGGTGCAGGAGCGACAGTGGCGATGGGGGTCAGGGACAAGTCTAGAGAGGTGACACTTCCATGTGTGTTGGTGACATGCCTTTCCTTTTCCACCTCTCTTTCCTTTGGCGTCTCTTTCTCTTTTTTGTACGCAGATTGGCCGTCTCCTACTCCTTCTTCGTCTCCTTCCCCAACAACAGTGGGTGGCGTGGGGAGGGAGGAAGCAGGGGGGGAGGCTGCTGTACCCGACGGAGACGCCCAGGCAGAGCGGGTCCCCGTAAAATCGCTCTTTACTGTGGGGGACAACAACAAGATATCTCGACCGGAAGGCGAAACGGATAAATCAACCATCTTTTCCTCCCCTCCACCTCTCTCTTTTGATTCCTCACCAAGTCCTTCCTTCAATCCGATATCGACATCCATTCCTTGCTGTCCCTCTTCCACCTCCCCCGTCTCCAACTTTTCGATTTCCATGACCAAAAGAGCGCGAAGCATCAGAGCAGGGAAAAGAAATGCCACCCAGACCATAAAAATTGCCCCCCCAAATTCATTCACTAGCTCGACGGTCCCAAACCCCAAAGCAATCACCGCAGTCGTCAACAAAAGACAAACGGTTGCCACCAACCTCTGCACAAACGACAGACGTACAATGCCGGTGCGCAAAATGCTCTCGTAACTTCCCTCTGTCCCACCGCCCGAATGCCCCCCCCCTTCTTCTCCTCTTCCATTCCCCTCATCCTCGGGTGCTATCGACATACCGGCTTCCAAAGACCTTTCCTCAGCCTGTCTACCTCTCTCTCTCTGCCCCCCCTCACTTCTAAAGCATGGAAGCAGGGACAAAACAGAGCACAACAAAGCTGCTCCAGCATCACGTGCGCTGTTCGCCACCAGCGGGTAAGTAAACAGAGTCGCGAACGCCATCGCGAGCCAACAAGACAACAGGGCCGTAGACGCCCCCTCACTCTCGTAACTCTTCAGGAGGTTGCCCTGTACGCTGGCCCCAAAACGCAAAAGTCCGCAAATCGCAAACGAGAGAAAAATTGTGGCCGCAATGGTGAAAGCAGCAGAAGCCGAAATAGAAAGCCTGCGCAGCCTCCCTCCTTCCTCCTGATCTCTCAACCCCAATCTTTCTCTTTCCCTTTCTGTCTCTGTGTGACCACTCCCCGACTTTTCCTCTTCTCCCTCCCCCTCCCCCGCCGATCTTGCTCCCTCACCCCCCCCCTCAATTTCAGCAAAATACTTTGGAGCATTGTAGTGGCATGCGAATGCCGTGACTGCCAGTGCTGCTGAGTTGAACACACCCGGATGGAAGGCCAACACCGCCCCCTCCTCCCACAGACTCTTCAATCGACCCCCAAGTCCCTCCTGGTCTCTTAGGAGAGACACTGTCCAGTCCCACAGCACAAACGCAAACGCATACCCGAGTGCAAGCACTCCCAAGGCACTCACCCCTTTGAGAGCGTCCAGCCTCTCAGGCAGGGTGAGGGGCACGAGGACCAGAGCGGTGACTGCCGTGAGAAGGACGGGATTGGAGAGAGCGGGGGCTGCTGGGAAGAAGGAGGTGAGTGCCTTGGTGAGGAAATCCTTGATCAAAATCAGAAAGCCGCTGCACGCGAACAGCGACACCGAGAATATCGACAAGTCGCAGACCTGCACGCACAGAGGTGCAGACATAAGCAAGCAGAGTGAGAGACATTGACAGATGCGCGAAACCTGAAACAAGACACTGAAATACCAGACAGCGATACATCCTGTCTGTCAACCCAGAAGATTCATTTCTTCTCCGAGCATCAGCGAGAGAGAGGGCCACCAGCAAAAAAAGACATCACAGAGGGCATGACACGAACTGCCTTAGAAGCCAGTGGCCCAGTGCTCTCTCTCTCCCTGTCTCTCTCTCTCTGTCTCTCTCTGTCTGTCTCTCTCATTCTCTTTTGCTAGCATTCAGTGTCTTTCATCCTGCAAAAAATCGGGCATGCCCATGCATCGATAGAGCGAGTATCTACCCAGAACATAGCTTGGGGACAAGGTTCGTTGCCCATCCTGAGGTCTGCTTGGCATTTTCAGAGGAGGAGTCTGGCGAGGGGAAGGGAAAGAGATTCAATTCAGGTCTGACAGTACAAATGGCAGTAGGGCGGTGAGGCAGTCACGTCGCATTCTTTCTCTCCAAGATAAAAGCCTGGATCGAAGCTACGCTTTGCGAGAGAGATACTGGGACAGAATCAGGCGACGAGACTCACTTACCCAGACAGATTGCCATCCGACAGACTTCCCCCAGCACTGCCTGTACGTTCCTGCGCCGCACTTCTTGCAGCACAGGGCGATGATGCAGAAGGACACGCACCCTCCCGCACCCATCAACAGGATGAACAGAACGCCCAGTGCAGCGCTGGCTTCGGCTGCATGGAGAGAGGGAGGCCGAGAATAAAAATGGATCTATTCTTGCTCACAAATGGTCTGCAGGAGGTCGGCCTCGACACTCGGTAACACATGAAAGCCATCCTCCTACTCTGAATGCACACACACGCACACGCATACGCATACGCACACACACACACACACACACACACACACAGACACACAGACACACACACACACACACACACACACAGTGAGAGAGAGGGAGGCAACAGTTTCCGAAGAAGGCATAACAGAAAAAGGGATTGGATGGTATGGAAGTTTGTGCTGCCTTTTCCATATCAACAGAGTGGCGGAATGAGAGAACGAAGCAGAATCTTCAATCTCGAGTGAAAGGAGGCTCACTGACAGACACCCACCGAGAGCAAAGGGCAGACTCAGCATCCCAGCACCCACTATGTTGTTCACCTGCGACAACGGAGATCAGAGGCAGGAGACGTATGCGTCAGACACTCTCTCTCTCTCTCTCTCTCTCTCTCTCAAGCGCACGCACGACTCACACACTCACACACACACATACCCTCTTACATACTTGCTCACACACGCACTCACTCACTCACTCAGCAACTCTCGTAGCAAGCGAGCCAGCGGACCGACAGAAGCGAGCAAAAGAGACGCAGAAGCCGAGCTGTAAATCCCTTTCCACTGAAAAGAAGAACAAAAGGAGAAGCAGTGTAACTTGTGTCATTGAAAGACGAACACGCCTTCATTCAAAGAAAAGAGACAAGCCACACCACCCGATGGTGGGTCTCTAAAAGCTTATTCGGATCGAGGCGCAAGAAAAGTGCGAATAAATGAATGATCAATGATGGAAATAAATGCCAGTCAACCCAACGACTGACGATGTTGATCACAGTCGCCCAGCAAGTTGCGCCCTTTGAAGGTGGGGGAGGAGACGTAAGGGTAGGAGAGCCCGCAACCCGAGAAGGAGAAGGGGCACCTCCGCCGACTCGCCCCGCTTCAAGTGCTACGGATGGGTGACTTCCACTCGTCTTCCCGCCGCCCCCTCCTGCTACGACCACAGGCTGTTCGTGCATGCTGCCAAGCAATTAGTGAGGAACGCGCTGATGTTGGGTCAAGATCTACTTTTGGCCCCCCTCTCTTCTATCTGGGTTGCAGGACAGTGTCTCCTGTCTTCCTTGGACTTTCTGCTCAAATCAGCACCCTTAGGTCCTTCTGCTTTCCCGGGGCACTGGCTGAACGGCCGTTCAGAGGGCAGGAACTTCCAAGTCCTTGCAAGCGGCAGCCTGGCGAGCCCCTTGGTTTGCGTGTGCACCGTCTACCCGCTTGAGACGCAGCTGTCCACACGTGTGCCCTGGTGTCCACTCCACGGACGGTCGAGACCGACGTAGACGGGTTCGATCTAGCCAGAAGGTCGATCTGGCAAGGATTCAGCCGAGATTGACCCAAGACTCCAGAGCGCAGCTGGATCGAGCCTCCTGGAGCAGTGGAGCTAAGAACTCGCGTCGAAAGGTCAAGAAAGGAGGCGCAGCGCCTGTCGGAGAGTGTGGAAGCGAAAAACCTATGATGATGGTCCGCGGTCTTACGCTTGCTCCGCTGTGTGGTCATTTGGGAGGTCTGCTGAGACCATGCATCTGAGATCATCTCGATTTGCATGAGACCTTTGCAGGCCAGTGGCGGCGCGCACTCGGCATGCGGCGGCGCTGTATACGTAAGAGCCGCGCGCGGCCCCGCCTTTGCGCGCCGCCGCACTTTCTATATAAACTGATCTCCATGTTTTTTTTTTTTTTTTTCCATGCATGTTTTCGATCGTGATCAGGTTTCCATCTGGCTGCGTCCGACGGACAATGTCGGACATGCTGCGACATGCTGCGACATGCTGCGACGTCAGACGTATATATTCGGACGTCGGATGACAGTCGGATGACGTCGGATGCATATATATCGAACCTGTGAACATAGTTGTACGGCATTTCTGTATTTCTCCGCAATTGATAGTTCCCACGACAGGGAGATAAAATGAGACAGAGCGTACTGCGATGTCAGAGCACCGTTGCTCTTGTTCGTCAAATGCTCTCCAAGAATTCAAAAAGTCAGTGGGAGGCAGGAGAATGTCGGCCCAGCGGAAGAGGAGCAGCAAAACTGCCAGTCCAGCCCCATCAAAACTTCGAGCTAAGGTGAGCCTGGAGATAAATGTGCTGAAGGAGACTGGTGTGGTGCGCTACTGCTGTTGCGATTTGTTGCATCTCCATCCTTTACTTTTGCTCTTGTTGTTGTGAACTTTGCAATTTGCTTCTTTACTTTCCTGGCATTTCTGACACAATCTTTTACCGTAGATAGCTTCGTGCTCGTTTCAGATTGCCCTTGATGCATTCAATCATCCTCTCACCGCCCACTTTTCTTTTCGAACCGAAACCTCACTTTCGGCCCCTCGTATCCGTACGCGTTTCCCCCTTTTCCCCCGCCTTGAGTTTGTGACGCTGTTTCTCTCCGCCTCGACACCTGCCAGTGGCTTTCTTGTGCACTTTCTTTGAGACTGTATCCCTCTTCACTCTGTACCCCATTATGGTATGCAGGAGGACGTACAGGGCGTGAAGAGGATTTCAAGACCAAGGAGCCCTTCCTTCTCTTGAGTGAGTTTGTTTCCCTCGCTGCAGCCTGCTGTGCCTCCTTCGGGTGTGCTCCTACAGGGTTGCTTTCCCTTTGTCTTTTTCAGTGTCTCTGCACGGTTGGTCTTTTCTCTGCTCCCCCGGCTTCATTCACCCTTACCCTTTCTCTCTGTCTTTTCCTACTCCGTCTGCGTATCTGGATGTGTATCCTTCCGTGTATCCAGTTATTTATCGATCGATATCCACCTATCCGTTTGTTGTTGTCTATCTGTATCATTTCCACTCACTACTCATGCTGCTTTTGCCTCGGTGTCTGTCGGCATGTTTGTGTGTGTGTGTGTGTGTGTGTTGGTGTGCGTGCGTGCATGCGTGCGTGCATGCGTGCGTGCGCGTGTGCGTATGCGTATGTATGTGCGTGTGCGTTTGTGTGCGTCTGTGCGCGTCTGTGTGTGTGTGTGTGTGTGTGTGTATGTGTCACACACACAGTGTGTGTGTGTGTGTGTGTGTGTGTGTTGGTGTATGCTTGCGTGCGTGTGTGTGAGTATACAAGTGTGTGTAAGTGCGTGTGTGTGGATGGGTGTTGGTGGGTGTGTCGGTGTGTCGGTGTGTAGGTGTGTGTAGGTGTGTGTGTGTGTGTGTGTGGGCGTGGGTGTGGGTGTGGGCGTGGGTGTGTGTGTGGGCGTGGGTGTGGGTGTGGGTGTGCGTGTGCGTGTGTGTGTGTGTGTGTGTGTGTGTGTGTGCGTGCGCGCGTGTGTGTCTGTGTGCGTCTGTTTGCGTCTGTGTGCGTCTGTATGTGTGTTTGCGTGCGTGCACGCGCGCACGCGCGCGCGTGTGTGTGTGTGTGTGTGTGTATGTTTGCGTGCGTGTGTGTATATGTGTGTGTGTGTGTGTGTGTGTGTGCGCGCGTGTGCGTATGCGCGTCTGTGTGCGCGTCTGTGTGCGTGTGTTTTGGTGTGTGCCTGCGTGCACGTGTGTGGTTATATATATATATATATATATGTGTGTGTGTGTGTGTGTGTGTGT
>JAHBMJ010000981.1:27020-38773 GCA_018398765.1 Chromera velia | reverse complement strand
CCCCCCCCCCCCCCCTCTCTCTCTCACTCACTCACTAGCTTGCTCACTCTCTCACACTGTCACTTACTCATTCACCTACACACCCACTCACTCGCCGGCTCATTCAGCCAATCAATCAATCAATCAACCAATCAATCAATCAATCAATAGATCGATCGATCGATCATTTTTTTATTCGCTCACTCTCTGACTCACCCCCTCGCTCACTCTCTGACTCACTCACTCCCGCGCTCACTCCCTGACTCACTCACTCCCGCGCTCACTCTCTGACTCACTCACTCCCGCGCTCACTCCCTGACTCACTCACTAGCTCACGCTCTGACTCACTTACTCCCGCGCTCACTCCCTGACTCACTCACTCGCTCGCTCTCTGACTCACTCACTCCCGCGCCCACTCCCTGACTCACTCACTCGCTCACGCTCTGACTCACTTACTCCCGCGCTCACTCCCTAACTCACTCACTCGCTCGCTCATCCACTTGCTCTCTCAAACACTCTCTGGCTCACGTACTCAATCAACCAGTCAGTCAATCAATCGACCATTCACTCACTTAAACTCTTACCATCCAGTTACAGCGAAAGATCCGTCTAGCTACTTCAGCCCTCATATACATCCTGGGGGATATCACGAGCTGCCCTCCCCCATCAGTTGTTCTTTACACTTCATTTCATACCATCTTTACACTGTTCACAAATGCATATGGAATGAATCACACAGGTATTATGCTCATTGTCATAACATCAATTCGACTCAGCACTGCACCACGTCCTGATCAAAAACGTCACAGCTGCAGAACCCGTCTATGCATCTGGAGAAGAACGTGTCGTATCCCTTCTCCACGCTCAGGCACTTCGCCTGACACTCCTTCAGTCCCTTGCACGACCCGCAATTTTTCCTCAGAGGTTCTTTCAAAAACTCACACCCCACGGTTCGTGTCTCGTTCTCATCACAAAAACAGGTGTCTTGGGAACAGTGCCCGTTGTACCCCTGGCCGAACCGGCGTCGACACGCCACCTTGCACCCTGTCACAGATCCACAGCCGCCGCACGAGGGACGGAACGCGCTCACAATCTGACCGCCAACAAACACAATTGCACCAAACAAGAGCACGGCAACCCAAACGATGCAGATAATCTTGCACACACGTCCTGCACGACAGGGTTGTTCCATTTATGCCCATGCGTTGCCACAGGTGCATTCAATTATATACATGACGATGTTCCGAAACATATACATGACGATGTGCCGCAGTCATCACATGCAAAATTTACTCTGCAATGTCGACCAAGCAAGCAAGCAAGCAAGAAATGTCGAGCACGAGAAAGAAAGAGCAGTCGGGTCATCCAACCATCGCATCTTTGACAGACAAATCTTCCTGTAGACAAGAATTTATGTGTATCAGCATGCTCTTTCATTTTCTTTTTCTCCCTCCTCCCTCCTTCTCTCTCTCTCTCTCTGTCTATCCACATGCAGGGCTAAAAGAATGTTTATTCCCCTTTTCTGCGTACCCAGAAGGCAACACCCGTCGTCCTGTGCCACTGAGGAGGTGTCGCTGCCCTCCTCTCTCTCAGGTGCACCGCTGGGGCTGCTTCCCCCTACCTCGCCGTCTCCTCTGTGAGGTTCTGATGAGGGAGTGACAAAGTTCTCTTCCAAGTCGGGGTGGACTGTGTTGTCGCCTCTTCCCTGTCGTGCTCTGTCAGGGCGTTTTGTCTCCATTGAGGGTCTTGTCCTTCCTCTAACTGCTTTCACAACTTCACATGTGTAAGCAAATTAACGGAACGCCAAGACGAACAACACCTTCGACGAACTGACAATCTGGAGCCGTTCTGTATGTCAGATAGCAAACGTGCCCAAGTGCCTGTCTACTTTGCGCTCGATCGAGGTCTGTCCTCTCTTACTGGCCCTCACTTCGAGACCACGAATATATTCGTGGCCGGACTGCACATTCTTAATTAATTGATGGTCGAAAAAAAAAAAAAGAATTATAAGTTGTACAGACATGTATGGATTGAGTTTGCGCTCGCTATGCGCGCGCTCAAGCTAAAAAAAGTGCGCGCAGCTACTTGCATGTCTGTGCACGTCTGGAATCGATTGGATTCGAGATCCTCTGACAGATCTCTGACTGAGTTAATTAAGTCAATAAAACCGAATGCATATTCTATACTTAAGTTTTTATGTTGAAAAATTAAATGCTGTTAGAAACGAAACTGTCTCGTGCGTACGTTACCGCCAAATACCGTTAAACGATATATGAAACGATAGAAGCCGATGCTGCTGGGACTATGCAGACATAGGTATATGACAATGATGTTACAGTATATCACAGTGGACAGTTACATAGTGTTCTATTGGTGTATAATGATGATGTTCAAATTATTTTTGCAAAGTATTTTTTCCCATAAAGAAGGTTTTAAAATATATTTTAGGTATAATTAAACTAAATTGAACGATGTAAGTCGAGGCCCGGCAGTAGCCGCCGCCTGCAGGGCAACCTAAAAAAATTCTTCGGAAAAATTAGTCAATCCTAATCATCTCCAGAAATAACATAAGAAATACAATGTTAAAAACAATTATTTTATGATAATTTGGTTTAAAAATATGATAATTCAATGCGATCCAATGAATATTAGGTTAATTGTGGGATGGTCTTTCCAGGCCTGCTCACGCGTGGTTGTGGCGCAAAATCCATGCGCTATTAAAAAAAAAAAAAACAAATTTTAGAGGGATACAACTGTCAAGATTTCTGCTTGCTTGATTCAGCTGCTGTTGCAGTTTCACTTGCCTACCTGTTCTGCAGTTCATCTAGTGATTTGTTCAAGGCTTTCTCCTTTTTTTTTCTTTTCTTTCTCAGTCGTGGGCCCTCCTCTCTCTCCTTCCCCCCCTGCTGTTGACAAATGCTCTCTCTTCTTGCCTCTTGCCTCCCCTGTCTCCAAAGAGACTTGATGTGCCTCCTGTTTCTTCTCATGTGCTGCGTGAGGGGAAGTGTCTGCTGGCACCTCCGAGGAGGAGGAAGAGGAAGAAGACGAGGAGCCTGAGGAGGAAGCAGTCACCTTCCTGGAGACACTAGACTGCGCCCCCCCACTCTCAGCACCCTGCAATCCAAACACAGCCTCCCTTACCTGCGCTGGGAGCAATTGCACTCCCTCCATCACCCCTTTCCTCTCGGGTACACAGAGGGGGCAGTGCCAAGCGAGCACATCCAAAGGACGGCCCTTCCCTCTCTGCTGTCCCTCCATTCCCTCCAACTGGGGGCACTTTTCCTTTTCCAGAGCCAGACTTTCATAGTCTGTGGCCAGGAGATGAGAGGACTTGAGCGCAGGCTGGTAACACTCAAGATGCACCCCCGCGAGGCACCCCACAGTCTCGCACATGACCAGATCGTTCTTGTTCTCCTCCCCCGGCTTGCCCCCCTCAAACACCCCACACAACAAACAAACCTCACAGTCACCCTGGCCCGCCTCTCCGTCTTCAGTCCCCTCCTCTGCACTCATCGCACCTCCCCCCTTTATCTCTGCCTCCCCCCTACCCCCTCTGAGCGACCAGGGAAAGCAGTGCGCACTTGCGACCTTGTTGAGTCTTTCGAATGACGACGCAGACGTCGCATCAATCTGCACGGACTCTCTCATGCACCGGCACAGCATGCAGGGAAAGCAGCACAGGAGCTAGGTGTAGTCAAGAAGCGACCTTGCAAGCAAGCAAGCAAGCAAGCAGGCAAGCAAGCAAGCTGAGTCATGATTGGCTGCATCGCTACACAGCTGCACGCATGAACATGCATGCCAAGACACACCAGCAAATCAAAAAGGAAGGAAAGCGCATCGGTCGACTGACGGGAAAGAAAAGGACTGACAAGACGAAAGGTGACTGGATGAAGTGAACAGGGAAGAAGGAAGAAGACTAGCAAGCAAGCAGGAATTAAGGAAGGAAAGGGAAGATCAAAAGTCAGCTAGCGAGCCACTCGGAGCGGACAGCCAACTACTTAATTCCACATGCAATCATGCATGCATGTCCGGACTCTCGATCGATCGATCGTTTCCTGATTGATTGAGTGAGGTCGTCTTGATTTGATGCTTCATATTGATTGATTGATTGATTGATTGATTGAGTGAGTGTGCGCACAGACAATTCGACAAACGAAGGCTCGATCGATCGCTTACCTCTGCGATATCCTCCATTCTCCTCGCAGCAGAATCCGTCCGCTCCCCCACTTCCGTGTCGGATACCCACACGTTGACTGCGTACTTCACGGTTCCCTGTGGAGCCTCGGCACTTAGTTCCCTTCCCTGGTGGATCGCGCCTTCAGCCGGCCGTCCCTGCATTATCGAACAGACAAGAGAAAAAAGAGAGAGAGAAGAGAGAGGCAAGTGAACGATCGATAATGCGAGGGAGGAACCAGAGAAGGAATCATAAACGCCAGAGAGAGGCAAAAGAAGTGTGTTCGAACGTTTAGAGCTCAACTCAATCGTTCCGTTGAGCTCTGCTGAGGTGAGTAAAAACAAAGCTGCACGCAAGACCTATACGCACACAAGAAACAATAAAACGGTTGATGCTGACAAAAAGACACACGCAACGATTAAGGATTCTCGCAGTGGGCAGTGAACCTATCGGCCCCTGGAACCATTATTTCCTAGAGAACCTATCGGCCCCTGGAACCATTATTTCCTAGAGAACCTAGAAGCGAATCAGTTCAGCTCGGGGGCACACACACCAACAAAATCCCATGCTGGATCGCAGAGAAGAGGGAGGAAGGGACATTCTGCATGACATCCAGGAGCGATGAATCAGTCATTCATTCAGTCCACGCACGCACCTACCTCTATGTCGATGTTGGACCAGGCAACTCCACAGTTTCTCTGCGGACGGACCAATTCCCCTGCTTTGGTGTCCTTCGTCGTTGCCCAACACAAATCCGTCTCTGCCCCCCATCCAGCAGGAAGGGAGTTCAGGTAGATCAACAGAGTGCCAATCCTGCAGATCTCGAGAAAATGCATCAACGGAGAATGAAGAAAGTGCATGAGTCTCTATCTGCATGTCACCATCGAACGACAATGAAACAGTTCGGACGGATGTGCAGAACGCCGCCTTCCTTCCTTCATGCACCAAGTAGATAAGAGCTCAACAAAACGGAAGGAAAAAGCGTCGCGTCTTCCTTTCTGGCAGACAACCAGACACGAGAGACATACATATCTGCATACCTCAGGTTGACTGGCGGACCGTGGTGCGGCGACGGGACGGAGACTCGCTGCTTTGAAGCATGCATGTCTGACTCTGACTGACCTTATGGGTTTTCCCTTGATGTCCTGCATGGACGGTTTCACCTTCTCGATGGACTTGTTTTGGCCTTTCTTCCCACTTCCGGTCATCCTGCCTGGTCCTTGTGTCCCCAACCGTCCTGCATGCGTGATTGCATGAATGAATGAAGGCATCAGAATGAATCACTGATCGAAAGAAACACATGAAGATCATGAGGCAAATCATCCTTCTAGAGTTGCATGCATGCGCCTGTGGCCCTCACAAATACATGGCACCGCAGCACAGGGATACACATGGCACAGAAGAGAACTAGAAGCAATAAAGAAAGAAAGGAATAAAGAAAGAAAACCAGAAACGAAAAAAATAGGGTGGAAGCGAAGGAATGTACAAACCAAACAGCTCAGATCCAATGATGTCTTCAAATGAAACAAACAAACAAAGAAAGAAAGAAAACACAAAGGACAAAGAGGAAACAAAGGATCTGGAAGAAGAGGAAGAAGCCAGCTCGACCGACCAGAAGAAGAAGAAGAAGAAGAAGTACTCGCGGGAGGAAACTCCGTGGGAAACCGAGCCCCCTCCCCGTCCACCCACTCCGTCCACGTCTCCCCATCTGTCCCCCGCCTCTCCACTTCCTTGAACCCCGGGGCATCGATCGAGTCATGGTGGTACATGTATTTTTGTCCCTCTGTGTACTGCACACACACAGACACACAAACAGAGAGAGAAAGAGAGAGAGAGAGAGAGAGAGAGAGAGAGAAATGGGGTTCGAGCTAAAACGAAAGCGGTAAAGAGAAAGACTACCCTTTTCTGTTTCACTTGGTCGAATTCCACACGCCCATTTGATGCTTAGTTCATCGATCGATCGATCAGCTTCAAAAGAAGAGTACAGAAGGGGAGTAGCACGCTGAGTTGAATTCATTTTCTTTCAAACATTCTCAGAGAACTGCACAAAATTGCTTTCTGGCCCATCTATAAAAACAATTTTTCCTTGATTGTCAAACGCATCTCAAAAGAAACCGATTTCTCCAGAGCTCTCATGCACACCCACAGACAGACCACAGACAGACAGACAGACAGGCAGACAGGCACACAGGCAGACAGGCAGGCAGGCAGGCAGGCAGACAGGCCGACAGGCAGACAGGCAGACAGGCAGACAGACAGACAGGCAGGCAGGCAGACAGACAGGCAGGCAGGCAGACAGACAGACGGACGGACGGACGGACGGACGGACAGACAGGCAGGCAGGCAGGCAGGCAGGCAGACAGACAGACAGACGGACAGACAGAGACAGACAGACAGACAGACAGACAGACAGACAGACAGACAGACAGACGGACAGACAGACGGACAGACGGACAGACGGACAGAAGGACAGACAGACAGACAGACAGACAGACAGACAGACAGACGGACAGACCCGGACGATCTGCAGAGGTTCCACGCACTCAGTGGAGACGCCGAACAGGGCCGCTGCCAATTTCTCGACGTGGTGGAGAGCCCTCGCAACAGGTCTCCGGTCTGCAGCAGCAGAATGAACTTGGAACCTTTTTCTCTGGGGGGGGGGAGGGATGTCACTTGCTAGATGAGCGATGAGTTTGTCTGTCTGCTTGTAGGTCTGTCTACCTGCTTCTCCGTTTTGCTGTCTGCCTCTCTGTCTGTCCCTTTCGTTTGCTCGTTCTTTTTTCCTTGCTCTCCTTCTTCTCTCTCTCTCTTCCTCCCTCCCTCCCTCCCTGACTCCCGCGTGCGGGCGAGTGTGCGTGTGCGTGTCTGTGTGCGTACGTGCGTGTGTCTGTGTGCGTACGTGCGTGTGTCTGTGTGTGTTTTGTTTGTGTATGTGTGTGTGTGTGTGTGTGCGCGCGCGCGCATGTGTGTGAGGGGGGGGGGAGAGGGGGGGCGGGCGGGCGGGGAGGGAGAGAGAGACAGGATATATGACATCTTTCTTCTTTCGTTTTGTCCTTTTTTAGACAGAGACGGGCAAATACACACACACACACACACACACACACACACACACACACACAGAGAGAGAGAGAGAGAGAGAGCGGAGTCCCATCCCTGACCCACTCCTTGAAAACGAATGAGTAGACCGACCTCTTGAGTGCGGTTTTCGGAGCAGCAGAGTGCCGCTGCTTCTCTCCGCTCCAGTGACCTGGCCGGCCTTCGCGCTCCCTCCGTTGTCGAAGTCCACCCTGCACACACATGCAAAAGAGAGAGAGAGAGAGAGAATAGTCTGAGTTTGCACACGGAAAAAGGAGGCTCGGGAACGATGTCCATTATCTAACACCGCAGGCCAGCTCCCTTAGACTAAGACGTTTTCGAGTCAGCGCATGTGGATACATAGACTTGCAGGTTAAGGACTGACTTGCTGTGCTCGAAGGTGCCAGAGTGCACAATGCGACCCAGCGTGCCCAGGACACTCTCTGGGAGTGCCTGGTGTAGAGCCCAGAAATTTGGAGTGAAGACCCTGGCCTTCTTCTGCATCGGGCACTCATCAGGGTACCCGTCTCTCCTGCTATACACCAGTGCGAGTGTGCTCTCATGCCGGTCCACCTTGATCTTTTCCTCCGGGCTCTGCGCCTGCACTTGCTGCAGGAACCTGACCTTGAACGAGTTGCTGACTTTTTCCATATCAACGAGAACCATTTTGACTATTCACTGAGGGGGGGAAAGTGACGACTGAAGGCAAGTCAGGAGGAAGATGTGTTTGATGCCACGTACCTGCCGGCAAGGATTCTTCGTGTGATCAAACTTTATACCTGCAGGACTTATCCTTTCTGTACATAATCACGAAGTTTGCACCATCTTTCAGCTTCATTCAGTGCACGTGGGTGCCACTCTTACGTTATGAAAACAATGATGATGAAAACTGATCGATGAAACTCTTTGAGAGGCTAGAGACGGCCTGGTGGAGACGGCGAGAGGAGACACAAAAACTTTCTTGAAAGGTTCTGCTGAACGCATGGGAGACACAAAAAGGTTCTTTTCAGACGCGGCACGCATGAGCCGTCTCCAAAAAAATAACAAGACGACTAGCTTCTTGGTCTCGATACGTCTCGATCTGAGTCAATCATTCAACGGAGTTCCCTCCGCCTTAGAAATTCCAACACTCTCGCCTTTGTCTTTCAGTCGGGATACAGCATTTCCGGCAGAGTCCCCGGCTGCAGAGGAAGTCGGCAAAAGTCACGCAGTAACCAGTTCTCTGCTGGCTGGTGGCTTCTGGATTTTCTCCTCGTCTCTCCACTGAAAACGTCCTCATTGAAAGCTCGGGACTCTCCGCGCATAGTCTTTGTGCAAGCAAGTCTGCTGAGTTGAGTTCTCAAAAATGGCGACAGACAACAAATACGATCGCCAGATTCGCCTGTGGGGCTCTCACGGGCAGAAGGCTCTCTCTGAAGCTCACATTTTGGTTTTGGGGGCCGGGCCTTGTGGCACCGAGACGTTGAAAAATATTGTGCTCCCTGGTGTGGGGAAGTTCACGTTAGTTGACGATCATATGGTCGACCATACAGACCTGTGCGACAATTTCTTCGTCACCCAGGACTCGGTCGGCCGTTCCCGTGCCGAGGTAGCCACTGCTCTGTTACTGGAGATGAACCCGGACGTGGCGGGGCAGGCCATAAAGGGAGCTCCCTCTGCGTACGTGCAGAAATTGTGTGAGGAGCCTGCGCTGCTGAAGCAGTACGCGCTCGTGATTGCCTCACAGCTCGACCTGACATCTGCCATTTCCCTCGGGAACGTTTGTCACAAGTATGATGTGCCTCTCATGTGGCTCCGTGCGAGTGGCCTCATGGGGGCCATTCGCACCTCCGTCCGATGCCACTGTGTGGTCGAGACAAAGGGTGACAGAGAGATCAGAGACCTCCGAATCACCGAGCCCTTCTCTGAGCTTGCCGCTTACTGCAAAGAGAAGAACTTAGACGAGATGGAAAATATGGACCATGGGCACGTGCCCTGGTTGGTCCTCCATATCAAGGCACTAGAGATCTTCCAAGCACATCACGGGGGGGAGGAGGGGAGGATTCCAAAGACTAGGGCAGAGAAAGATGAGTTCAAGAATATCCTCAGGGGGATGAGAAGGAAGGAGGGGGAAATGAATTTTGAAGAAGCACTCGACAACCATTTCGTCAGTTATTCCAAATACGAAGTGCCTGACGGGATAGGGAAGGTGTTGGATTGTGTTGCTGACAAGTCTGCTCTGTTCCGACTGAAGGAAGAGGGGGCGTTGACTCCCTTTTGGCTTGTCGCAGCAGCCCTGTCCCGATTCAAAAACGCCACGCAGGGAAAGCTCCCCTTGTCGGGCAGGATCCCCGATATGCACGCAGACACGCAGTCCTTTGTTGGGTTGCAGCAGACCTTTGCCGCCCGTGCACAGGGCGACATGAGTGCCATCTACGCGCATTTGGATGAGATTGCGTTTGAGCTCGGGGAGAGCGCCCGAATGAATCACCAGAATCCATTTGTCTCGAAAGAATACGTCGAGAACTTTTGCAAAAACGCTCTGCAGGCTGAGGTGTTTGGCACCCGCAGCATTGAGGAGGAATACAGTGTGGAGAGTTACGCGGGGGAGGGGTCGGGAGAGGAGGCGAGAGAGGCGTTTGCAGAAGCGTTGGGGGATGATTCGAGCACAGTTTCTACCTATCTAGCGTTTTGGGCAGCAGAGCGATTCCGCACTCGCCAGGGGCGTTTCCCTGGTGATCTCTCCGTGTACCCCCCTGGTCAAGAGCACGAGGAGAGTTTGCTTGAGGAGGATAAGAATGAGGTGATGAAGGAATTGAGAGAGATCCTCAGCCATCTGATGGTGGAAGAGGAAATGTTGAACCGGCCCTTCGGTGTAGTTGAGGGGGACGGGGAGGAGGGGGAGGCGAATGGGGCCGCTGATCCTGACTCCATGCAGGACACGGGTGAAGGAGTACCAGCAGAGACGCCACAGAAATATTTGGAAAAGGCCGTGAGAGAGGTGGTTAGGGGAGGGGGGGCAGAGATTCACGTGACTGCGGCGTATTTTGGGGGAGTGGCCTCTCAGGAGGCAGTGAAGTTGATCACTAGGCAGTACCAGCCTGTACTCGGAACGTTTGCGTGGGACGGGAATTTCCCTCGTGGGTCGGTGGTGGACTTCCTCCGTCCTGCTGTGCCGTGAGCTAGGGGGGGAGGGGGGCAGATGCGTTTGTCAGAAGTGTGAGGGGGTAGTCGTTGGTAGAATTAGGCGTCAGGTAGGACAGCTGGGGGAGTGGTCGTTTTTGTTCCTGTCTGCTGGAGGGGCACAGAATTTATGATAGAAACCTTCAGTTGGGTCTGGGTGGGGGTTGGAAGAGTGGGGGTGGATACAGAAGTGGTGTGGGCTTACTAGGAGTTTGTAGAGATGTACGGTGACGATCGGTGATGTCTGGAAGAATCACGAAGATATTGGTGTGTTTTAAAAATTAAAATACGCTAAATTCCTGGCGGCGCTAGCGGATGTGACACTAGATGTAACACTTCCAACGTATCTATTAGATCATGGAACTCTAACTTAAAGTGTAACTTAGATATATAAAATAAGAGTATAAGATTTCAATTAGTTAGATTTGTCGAATATAGTGTAAAGCATTCAAGTTTGTCGTCAGTGCCAGTGACTTATCACTATTTCATGCATGTTTACACATTTCAATTCGTTTCGTGTCCCCTCCCTTTTCATCTCTGGCCTTTGCCCGATAGGATTAGGATTAGGATTTATGTCCGGAGGATTGGCTTCCCGCCTCAATGCTGAATGTCCGATGTGCAGCTCCTAAGGAAAGCGTCTAGACGCATCAGACCTCCCTGGCCGGCCCGCACAGGTCTAGCCTGTGCCGTAAACGGTTTACAATTGAAGGAAAAGCATACGCGGCATCATTTTTCCAGAGGGAAATTTTCTTTTATCTAAATGGCTTTCTCGTTCCGATCTGAGACCATCTGGCAGAGGGGCAAAATGGGCTTTCTTGACAGAAAGAGTACGGGGATTTTTACACAGCCTCTCCTTAACATCCCACTGTGTACTAACCGGATTTTTAGATCTTTACAAGGATGGCTTTTACAGAGAATGGTGAAGATCTGTCAAGCTGTTGGTTGGACCTTTTGCTCCTGAATTCTTCTCTGATGCGGGGGTGCACTCAGGCCTGGGTGAGAAAACAGCAATGAGAAGAAAGCTTACTGTCGAAAGGAGAGGTAGGGAGACACAAAAATAGTTGGACGACTGGTTTATCGCAACCTCCCGTTCCCTGCAGAAAGAGATAGATGATATTAAGCTGTAGAAAGAGGGCCGACAGGGTAGGGGAGGGCAGGCAGGACAAGGGCGTGTTTTCCCCAACGGAGTGAGGCCTTCGGTCTTCCAAATTGAACATCCGTCTAGACAGCGCTTGGCCCGTCTTGTCATGGGAGGATAGACCGGCTCAAGCGGGCGGCGAGTTCCTATGGTTCGACCTCTTGAGATCTCTAGGAGGCTGCTCTGTTCGGAGGCCAACGTTAGGCCAATTGCCCATACACTACT
>JAHBMJ010000981.1:0-26925 GCA_018398765.1 Chromera velia | reverse complement strand
GGGGGGGGGGGGGGGAGTTTCAAACAGGGAGGTAGAGTCTGTCTGCGAGCACTTCTCCTTTGACATGCATGGACGGGGTAAATTGAATGATGTTGTTCATAAGTTGACAGAATACAAAGGGATGGAAATGGAAAAAAGACGCATGGATAGGCTTTTGGAGGAAGTAAGAGAGTCTGACGCACGCTCTGAGTCGGACTTGATCGTGTGGGTACAACAGATGGCAAAGCAACAGTTAGGACGGGCGGTGTGTGAGAACGAAAAGAAAGTAAGAGAGATTTTCATACTCCTTCTCAAGAAACACCCTCAGGCTGTTGCCGGCGCACGAGTAATTTTAACTTGCCTTTGTAAACGGTAAAGTCTTGATCTGATTGCCTCTAAATGGTTGTTTCCTATTTTTCTCCGTTTGAGTGTATGGGGTGGGTTCAGAGCTAGAATGTAACAGAGAAAGAAACGTGAAACGCGCGGAGAGGACGTGCTTAAGCTTGCACAGACGCAGGGGGGCGGGGCGCTCGTATCCACGCGGCGTGGATACAGCTTTTTTGGGAAGTTTCTCTGTTTTTCTCTTTCTCATCTTCTTTTCATCTCTTCTCTTTTCTTTCTCTTTCTGTTTCCTGTCCGGTTTTTTACTTATAATTTCATTGCCTAAAAAATATATCGTGCCCCACGGAGTTAACCTTTCGTCTTACCGAAGGACAGGAGAGACTGATAGGACTACTATAGGTACCATACTCTAGTTAGTCTAGTTAACCCCAGGGAAGCGAAGTCACTATGCCTGCGTCTCGTCTGATTCTCGTTTAATCTTGTGTGTATTCCTTCTCCACTGTCCACTGTGCTCAGCAGCCGAGCCCTTCCTCAGGAGTTGGTATCTAGGGAAGTGTTCCGTAGGGTTCTTACCCTGTGGACTGCACTCCTTACCATTTCTCAGTCTAACGTGGATGCATTCTTTTGCTTCTCTTTTTTGGTCTGCCTTTCTGGCTTTATCTTCCCTTTCGGTCGTTTCCCCTGCCACTGCAAGTCTGTTCCGATGCAGGTAGTTTTTAACGCTCGTTGCTTGAGGGTGGAGCTACCCTCTGTTTCTATTTCTATTTCCGCCCTAGCTAGGCTTTGGTCCATGCAAATGCCCTAGTGGGGCCTAGGTCGAGGGATCGAATCTATGCAGGAAATACTAGGTTGGCCTGAGCCTATATGGCTCACCGGCTTTAACCTCATACATTATCACATAGTATCTATTACATTTTAAAGTGAAATTTCTGTATAATTTTTTGATTCAACTCAATAGAGATGGTCGCTGAACATCTAGCTGAACATCGATCACTTCTAGGATCACTTATATCTCTTTTATCCTTGCCTAGATTTTTGCTTATCCCGGCCTGCAGCTACCTGCAGCATCTTAGTCAAATTCGATTTGCTGCCCGCTACTACCCGTTACACATCCTAGTACATACCTAATTTAAATTATTTATAATATGCCGCATGAGTCATGATCAATGCATATTGATAACCGCCAAATAACGATGGTGACATCATGCGCCGACAAAATCGATCACCTCCCAATGATTGATGATAATTTAATCTGATGAATGCAATATATGTAGAAATAACCAGAGAAATAACTTTTGTAACGAGTGATGTCATACTAATAACATGATGTTTGACTTACAGCAGGGCCAGGGCAGCACCAGCACTTGAGTACAGCATGGTGAGAGAAAGGGAGAAGGCTGCAGCGCTTGGTCAACGCCTGTATCGCGGGGCATACAGAGGATCGGGCTGTCTGTGTAAGTCTGCCGGGATGACGCCTGGTGGCACACTCATGCACAGACCAGGTCGACCCAAAACATGATCACGATCGGGCGCCAGCAAGCATCTTGCTTGACATACATGCATTCCAATGTAAGGGCTCTCTCCTTCTCCCCCCCACTCGTGCACTCAGGCGGCGACATCATGCATTCCAATTGAGACATTCAAACACTTACGTCATTCAGATGCATGCATGGTCATGCAGTTAGTCAGTCGTTCTCGACATGGATGGACATGTGCACTCAGACAAAGCGTGCAACACGAATTAACGCAACGTGCAGGCTAAAAAGGGGCAATCACACAAATGGATGGACATCGACACAAACACCATCGCACTCACAGGCACGCACTCACAGTCAACAATTAAGAACAAGAAGCGATCAGAAAGGGCGTGCTTTCATGCCCAAATAAAGAACCAAATCATCCATATAATTTCTCCAAATTCGATCATGCATTCCCTCCTCCTCTTTACTGCGCACGTCCTGCCGGTCTGTCCCTGGCCTCTGCTGCCTGAGCGGGGATCTGTGCGCCTTCAGGGAGGGACAGAGTTCTTTCCGTCCTCTTGGTCTCCCTCTCCCGAACCTCAAAAGAAGCCGAAGGACCTCCCAGCCACTCCGCAGAGCCTCCCGCGGATCCCGTTCTGGAGACGGGCACGCTGGAGGTTCTGTGGAGTCTCGCTCTCTCGTCCTCGGGGTCTGCCTGGAATCCCCTCTCCTCAATCACCCCCTCGAGGTACTGCACCTCCCCGTAGAGCTGTCTCTCACGAGCAACGTCCAGAGCGGAGCGCCCGTTCTGCAAAAGACGGAAGGAAGCGACCAAAATCAATAAGACGAGTAAGACGAGGAAAAAAGTCGCACAAAGGGCTGACCGGTTGAACGGCGGAAGGACAACAGATTCACACACGGAACGACAGTGAGCTGGAAAAGGGCCTCATCCTAATCACGAGATGGAACCGCACACCATGTATGTCTCCACTTAATGGCAGGCAAATGTGTTCAAAATAGGACCTCCCACCAGCCCGTGAAGGCACACAAACGATTTGCGAAAAACAAGTTATTTGCACCGCGGCTTCCATTGCAACCATAATGCATCAAGCAAAGACAGATTTAAAAGACACAAAGAAACATGGAAAGTAAGAAAGAAAGGAAAGAAAGAAAGAAAGAAACAAACAAACAAACAACAAACAAACAAACAAACAAAGACACAAAAAGGAGACTAACGAAATCGCTTCTCAGAGGGTTGGCTCCGTGTTCAATGAGCAGCTTGACCAACGGCTTTCTCTGGTCCAGCTCCATGCAGGCCACCGCGCAGTGGAGGGCCGTCTGTCCGGTCTGCAATTAACCAACAACAGAACGCTCAGGAAGGAAAAATGATGTGATGCTGCATGCATGCAAGCACGTTCGACAAGCCGAAAGGGAAGGGAACGTAGTTAGTCCTTTTTTGTGAACGATGAAAACCGGAATGAAAGTGCGTGTGGCTGAATCTTCAAAGAGGAAGCGACTGTGAGAATAATGAATGAACGGGTGAAATCGAGCGATAGCCGGCCAGACCAACTAACCAGAAGACTTGCTTACAGACTGCCGACCTGCTTGGACTTTCTGTTGACGTCCACGCCCTGGTTGATCATCTGCACGGCTGCCTCCAAGTGGCCTCTCTTGCAGCAGATCATCAGACCATTCATGCCGTTCTGCAGAAAGAAAGAGAGCATGCGTTTTTTTTTTTTGTATTTTATTTTGTTGTATACAAAGGGAAAATAATTCTGTATGAAAATAATCTCTTGCAGCAGATCATCAGACCTTTCATGCCGTTCTGCAGAAAGAAGGGGAACGCGAAAAGGAAATTTAAGGGAAAGAGAGGTGGAGGGATGCTACATGAGTGTTTCTTCCGTTTTCTTTCATTGAAGATCGAAAACATGTGAGGTAAGCTGAACCGCTTTTTCTTTTTTTTCTTCTAAATCTTTTCCCTTGCGTGAAGAAGTGAGAACAATTTTCAGAAGAGAAAGTCAGATCCAGGACACACGAGCTTCTTTCACGAAAGCCCGTCAAATGTGGTGTTCGTTTCTCTCTCTCTCTTCTCACGAAGCCTGCACATCAATCATCGTTTAACTCTCACTCAGCCCCCGCCCCTCCTTTTTTCAGCTGGTGTTTTTGTTTTTGTCATCAAATTGCCTGCACTTAATTGGCTCCTCCCTTGCACGCCCCCCCCCGAGTCCCTTCCTGATGCAACGAAGGATAGAAGGAAATGTAGACGGAGACCCACCCACCTCATCCTCCGCAGACAGATCTGCTCCCTTGTTCACCATCCTCTTCAAGAGAGACGCAGGGGCGAGACCGCTCTTGCAAGCCATCAGAAAGGGGGCAACGCTTCCCTGAAGGAGGGAGGACACACAACACACGGATCGACATAATGAGATACAACCAGAGACAAATTTAAGAAAGAAGAGACAGAACTCAACAAGAAGAACCGAATGCCTGCCTGCATGATCATTCTCCGTCCCTCCCTCTAAAATGAGCAGGCAGAGTCTCTGTTTGATCTCGTCGATTGATTTGGTGTTTCTTCAAGGTAGCGGGAGGGACTGCACAGAAAACAAACGATACAGAGACCGCATGATGACAGGTTCAACTGATTGTTGAGAGACAGACCTGTGTGAGATGTTTCCTGAGTGCGTCGTTGACTCTGAGGGCGTTCTTCTTGTTCTTCACAACTCGGCCCTCCACAACGGTCTGTCCCTCCTCCTGAAACTTCAACACACTCGGCTTGTGCTGCAAAACAATATTTATTGTTAAATTGTTTGTTTGGTAGTTAGGCTTGGTGGTGAGAAGAAACCAGTCTTAATTCCGACAGGTCTGCCTAGACTCAAAAAAAGACGCGTGCAGAATTACACACACGCGGAATGCATACCTGTGCAGAACTTGCACGCACACACACCTCCGACGATGATCATCTCCAGCAAAAGAGACGGAACTCCAACCACGCAAAATCATGCATCTTGAGTGACAATCGCTGACGCAAGCGTGAAAAAGAAGATTCTGGCATAGAGAAACAGCCGAGTCCACGTAAAGCACATGCAGATAGCCCGACCAGGAAGGTGGCATTGACGCACGCCCCCCTGTCGACCAAGAGACGGGCGAGGTCCCAGAGTTTGTACTTCAGGGCGTACGTCAGGGGAGTGTACATCTCCTGCAGTCATTCATTCATTCATTCATTCATTCATTCAGGCGTGTGTGCGTGTGTGCAACATCCATATGATCGAAGGAACGCACGCATACATGAAAGAGAATGGAGCTGAAGGAGAACTAAGAAAGCAGACAGGGAAAGCAAAATCAAGCAGCACACATCTGTTCCATTTCGGCCTTCGGTTGGGTCTCACGCATGCTGTCTCTCTCTGCCTCAATCAGACACCATCTGCTCTCACATTTTCTGTCCTCTTTAAGTGCATCAGTCAGCGAATCCTCTCCATTTTTTTTGCCTTCCTTCCTCATCCGACTGCAGCGCGCTCACAAAGCCTCTCAGCCACTGTCTCTCCGTTCCGCGTGCGTTATATTTTCTTTATGCAAAGAAATACAAAGAACACCCGAACCTCCGTGAAAGGAATTAAAGACAGCTAGCTAGGGAATGACTCCCTGCTGCATGCATGTGTGTTTATCCCTGTGATGTGACTCACCGTTCCGCGTGCGTTCACGTCTGCCTGTGAATGGTCCAGCAGGAGGTTCACAAGCTCTGTGTCGTCTGCCTTTGTGGCCAGATGGAGGAGAGTGTTCTCGCACTGCATACAACGATTCGTTAAGAAAGAAAGAAAGAAAGAAAGAAAAGAAGGAAAGAAAGAAAGAAGACTCATGCCATGCAACCAGGAAGGGGACAGACAGAAATTAAGTGAAGAAACGGTGGGTGATGTTTTCCGAACACGTATGTGTCCTTGAGCAAATGGAGGTGCGTGTGTGGATGTGGGAGCCCGGCATAGGCATAAAACACATGTGATTTTATCCGAGTTCCGCCTGCGAGGAAATCCTGGAGAGTTTTTTCTGTACCCACTTCCGATGCAATCCTGGAGAGTTTTTTCTGTACCCAGTTCCGATGCAAACGCCGAATGTGCGTGCTAGAGGTTCTCTCTCATCTATTAACCAAAAACCAACCCCAGAAAGGTGCAGTCATGCAGACATGCAGGCACCATGCGAAAGAAAAAAAAATTCCCGAAGGATCTACCGCTGTGCGAGATCCCGTGACGAGCTGAGGTCCGTAGACGGCCAGTGCGACCTCAAGCAAGTATTCGAACCTGGCGACCTCCTGGAGGACAGGGTCGCTTCTCACTGCTGCCTCTGAAGGTCTTTCATCGAGCTTCTCTCCCTGGAGGGTTCGGATAAACCAGTCTAAAAGAGCCAGGTTCGCACTCTCTGCTGCAAACTCCAACTGCGCCTCTGTCAGCGTCTGGCCCTTCATGTCGGCAGCCTGCAGGCGCACGCAGAGGGGTGAGTGAACAGAAGGAGACGAATCAAGAGGTTCGTTCCATACAGCTGAATAAGTCTAAGTCTCGTACGTGCAGAGAGCAGAATGAGAAAGAAACTCACACAGAGACACCAACCCCATCCCACCCAAGGTGACAGCCTGATTTCCTCAACAGCCTCTCTGGTCTCGCAGACAAAAATGCCTTTGACTCGAAGGAGAAAAAGAAAGATCTTTGATTGTTCTTCGCGTGCCCCTAGTGCCCGACCGATCCAGTAAATGCCTAACTGACCTTCATGGTGCCTCTGCGCCCCTCCCCGCCGCAGTTGAGCTGATCGAGTGCGTACTCGAGCACGCCCTCCAACCAGGTCTTCAGGCGCTGCTTCCTCTCCTGGGGCTGCAGAAAGAAAAAAACATTCCATCCATGTATTTTGCTCTTCGTAACAGTGTGCCTTTGGACAAATGTTCCGCGGGAAAAGGAGAGGGGGCACCTCACCTCGTCGAGAGAAAGAGAGAGAGAGAGAGAGAGATGGAAAGAGAGGTCAAGAGGGAGAGGAAGAGACCGGTTTCTGCCTCTGGTTTTTGCACGACTTTATGAATGAGGCGGTTGAAAAGTTTCCTTCTCTTTCTGCACACACAGAAAGAAAGAAATCGCCAGAGCTGGCTCGGCAAAGAACTGACGTAGTCCTTGGAGTCTCGTGCCTTCTCAAAGCCTCCCTGCACCACCGCACGCATGGATGGACGGACACATACAGGTAGACAGATGTTCATTCAAGGCGCACACACTCTCACACACAGAGGGGGGAAGACAAGGACGGAGGGGACACACACACACAGAGAGAGAGAGAGAGAGAGAGAGAGGCACACACACACACACACACACAGAGAGAGAGAGAGAGAGAGAGAGAGAGAGAGACGCAGTACCACTTGCCGAGGAAGCATTTGCAAGTGATAACTTCACCAAATTCGTAACTGTACAAAAGTACAGAGATAAGAATGACTCCCTCTCAGAAAGCTACGCTGATCTTTCCACAAGAAGTTGACCCCCCTCATACCCCCCCTCTCGCACCTGCTTTGTGTAATTGAGGTAGCCGAGGAACTCATAGAGACCCTCCATAGACTCAAACTGGATTGTCCTCTGGATTCTGTTCTCGCCCCCGTCTGCCGCCTCAATCTCCAGAGAGATGTCCAGCTCCGTCCCCCTCACTTCGTAGGTGCTGTGTCTAAGGGGATATCTCCGGTTGGGCCTCACATCTGTGGCTCCTTTCTCCTTGTGCTCCACGATGAAACCGTTGTGGGCAGTGAAGGTGCGTGTGACCGGACGCTGCATCAACCTGCCCAGCTTCATTCCCTGGAACTGCAGACAGAAAAGGAGAGAGGAGACGAAGGTCAGGCAGGATGTCACGAAGAGACTGCTCCCACGTGCTTCGGAGGTTTATCCATTCAGGCTGAAAGAAGCAGAAAGGTGAAAACTCGAGTGACTGTACAACAGAGCGTGCAAGCTAGAGGGCCTCCCCTGAACTGAACTGAACTGAACTGAACTGAACTGACCAGCTTCCCTTCAACCCGCCCGATGAGAGCGTCTCCCACGTACTCCTTGTGTTGCTCTGCCATCGTTCTACCAGTCACGTCAAGCGGTCGAATGTGCTTGGAAATCGATCTGTTAATTATCAATCAAGAGAACAAAAGTGTACGTTGTGGTGCAGTGTACTGCTGTGTAGATCCAGCTTCGTGTATCTATGAATATAGAGCTAGGCTTCCTCTCGCTTTTCATGAAAAAATCGGCTGTGATTCACCGTAATCGGCTCATGATCGGGATCCGATTTCCGGAGGCGCGCGCGCGGCGGCGCGCGGCGGCGCGGCCGGCACATTTGCGTTGCATGGCGCGCCGGGCGCGGCGGCGCGCACATGAAGCACCCGGCCAGGCCCGCGGGGCCGCAGCGGCGCGGCAGCGGCAAGGCTCCACCCAGCCCAAAATAAGCACGTATACACGCACACTCGATACGTGCGGCACGTAATACTATGTAATACGCACGTATCTACAACTGAAATAGTATATACGTGTGCGAAGTTTGTCATCTGAGGAAGTAATGAGGATCGTCATGAGTGATCCTAAACATTTTCTAATGTCATACATGGGCGTTGCTTAAACAAAGTGGAGCTGCTCTGAAACAGAACAGTCCACACGCACAAAGGAAAGAGCGTTCAGTCTGCCCAAGACTTAATTTTCCTTTCAGGTAGACTGGCCTCTCGATCTTCGAAATTCAGTGGATCTCTAGGTGTTGCGACCCTGCGCCCTTTGGAAGGGTATCCATTTTTTGGTATCCGATTAGTTAAAGAAGGTTCTCTCAGCTGTGAAAGCTTCAGACATATCGGAAAAGTAAGTGGCTATGATCAACAGAGGTCAAAAGCCTTTGCCTCCCACCTTCATTTCTGACTATATTCAACTCCCCGCCCACTGTTGTACCAACACCTTCCGAGATTGGTGCACCCAAATCAGAGCGGAAGGATGCACTCGGCTAGTGGGTGTGAACATGCAGAGCACCAAGCTGATCGATATGGTGGGTAATACACTGAATGGGGAACAAACCGCCCAATGCACCCCTCGGTCGTCTGAACGCAACACGAGCAGTGAAGAGGTAGGTCAGCCCCCGCTTTAGAAATATATGTGCCTGTACTGACAAAAGAGAACAGGTAAACCATCTGACGGCAGAAGATGAAGAGAGCAGAAAGGCTCGATGCAACGGAAAAAACGTTCTTGTGGCTCGATATAACAACTTTTCGCAATTAGCAAAAGTATCTTCAGGTGGAGCGATCCATACTGGCTTGCTGGCTACATTGCTCTCTTTGCTAGATGTCCATACCTTTTCTGCTTGTGTCTGTATATTGTGAGCCTCTGGTACCTCTTTTTGTACAGAGCAGAGTAAAGAACTGCAAGTCTACCACAACATTTGAAACGCCTTTTAGTACTTTGCAAACTACCTCCCTGAACCTAAGATCCACTTGAATAGTGGGGCCGCATGTTTAGATAGGCTTGAACGCCCGCGCCGCAGGCGTGGGCAGTGTCTTGACCGGCCGTACCGCAGGCGCGGGCGGTGTCTTGAAAGGCAGCACCGCAGGCGTGGGCAGTGTCTTGACCGGCTGCGCGCGCGGTGTCTTGAACGGCAGCGCCGCATGCAGATGTCTAAAAAATTGCAGCTGCGTGTCCACCCGTCTCCCGAAATGCAAGTGTATCCAAACAACCCTGAAGAAAAAAAAAACCGAAGAGATTGACAGACTTTCAGACTTTTCGTTCAATTACCTTGCCTCTCAAAGTACTACAGAGTACCCAATATGACCCAACAGAAGAAGGATTCACAGCATCAGAAGTATTGCCTACAAAGTGTTGGTGGTTGATCTTGCTTTGCCGGAGTCTAAGAGAAACTGAGACTTACAGAAGACAATTTTTTTTTTTTAATTCTTTGAATGAGATTTGCTACACCACAAATTTGGATAGATTTGATTAGCCGCGCCGCAGGCGCGGACGATCTTGATATTTTTTTTTTAAGTGGACATTAGGTTCAGGGAGGTATTGCGAACCTTTCTTTCGCCCGTCTTTACTTTGTTTGTGCAGAGTGGGCAAACCGGGAATCGCCGATTCAACCGTACAGTTGACAGGTCAGCTCTCACGTAGAACGTGGGAATCTGTTGGGGTATCGGCTGTGACAAAGCTGTCGGTTTTCGTTTTTGCTTTCAGAAGACACCGGTTCCTTACTCGTTCCTTGTCTTCTGATTAACTAATTGATTGGTTCTATGCTACACCTTCCCGCTATATCCATCGGATTCACTCGGATTGATTGATTAATAGGTCCCGCGCTAGGCCTTCCCGCACTAGGGGGAATTTTGAAACAAAAAAAATAAAAAACAAAGACTTAGAAAAATATGGTCTCAATAAATCCACGGCATTTTTTTTTCTTCCGATGATGTCATCAATTAAGACGTAACAACAACATATGTAACACTTTGCACTAGACTTTGCAATACTAAAGCAACAGTTAGCAACAGTTGTATAACAATGGCATCATCATCACTAGCTTTGCTACTAGCATCATCATCATTATTATACGCCATCGCCATCGGCCCATAATAGGCGTTGAGCATAATTCGGAGCGTTTGGCAACTTGCCAGTGAAGTCACGACATACATGCAAGGCTGCTAAGGCAGATCGATTCTTAAATGGAACAACATTCATTTATTAATTTATCATTATAATAAAGAAACAATTGTATAGCATAATATAACAACACTTAAACAACACTTGTTGATTCATAGGATAGAATAGGATTATAATGTTTGGAAGATTGACCTCCTGCCCCAATTACTATACCGAACGTTCTAGTAAGCGTTCATACTACCATGGGCGACATAAGTTTTGTATACTCATATTTTGACCTCTCTACCGCCAATAAAATATAACAAGAAGTAAACATTTATACAATTAAATTAGTGAGCTATAACGGTTTCAATCAGATGTTAATTAGGGGTTGTAGGGAGAATGTGTTTAAAATATAAGTAGATTTATTATTTCTGAAGTGACCGATCGACCAAGCTTATAAAAAATAAGACATAAATTTATAATTCAATCTAGCTTTACCAATTGAGGACGTACGAAGCCAATTACTTTAAAGTAATACTTTATGCTCTATCTACTTCTATTCTAGCCTGCTTGATCCAGTATCGTCTTCCAAAATGAATCTTCGCCAACTCCACAAAAAAATATACAATACTTTTGTCGCCCATGGTAGTACCTATAGGTTCATAAAACACATGGACAACACTTAAATAACATATCTTTTAGTTTAACATCATGCATATATATGCTGTATGTAGCTGAATGATATATATGCAAAAAAAAAAAGAAAATAATCAAGTTTTTTTTTTTTTAAATCACCGCTATCATGATAGTTCCCGCATTGATTCATCATCATGTATTAGGTCTATTTCTGTATTGTTTGAATATAAATGTTTGTATTAGGGGGGAAATATTTCATATTCGTTCCTAGCATGTCTGCTAGGCACGTCTGCCTCACTCTTCTCCTTCCACCTCTCAGCAACATTGCAATACTCCTGGCTTAGTACATTACAAAACTCTAGGTTCGGCACTCTAGCTTAATTTTAAAATCATACAGGCTATTTAAAGTTAAGTTATTTAGATTTTATACGATATTATATTGTGGTGAAAAATATATGGCGATGCCAGTGGCGTATGATAATCATGTATTCAAAGAAGTTCGGTATTAAAAAAAACATTTAATTTGTGAACTTTTTGGAAATAAAGTATGACTCAACTTATTGCACACGATGGCGGAGAGTGGACAGGAACGAGAGGCCGCTCTGGAAGCTCGGCCGCATCCGGTGGAAGAGGTTCGCCTGCATACAATTCTATTATTTTTTTTTTTAAATATTAATTAAATTAATTAAATGAGTCAGAACCTTCTTGAGAGTGGTTTTAGCTATGTGCTTTGATGAAATGAATTGTGAATGGATCGAAATGATGACTAACAATTTCTGTGCAGTGACAAAGAAAACTTTTTCATTCGATTCCAGCATGCTCTCTCACTATATAAACAGACTTTTCGCCGTATGCAAAAGTCGATGCACCGAAAATGCAGAAGGCAGATAAGCAGAGAGAAAGATAGACAGAATGCGTGTTTCTTTTCGCCCTTTTGTTTTTTGACAGANACAAGAACATACAAAAGAACAAACAAAAAAATATAATAAAAATATAATTGTCAAGCGGTAAGAATTTAAAAGAAAATAATGTATGATTTATTTGATAGAAGTGATCTTTACTTGATTTATTGTAAGTCAAACTTTTGTTGTTCTAGATTTTACTAACATATAGAAACTTAGTTTTTATTTTTTTAGATTCAAATCATTATACAGTCAAACAGATCTACTCTTTCTTGTAGGAACAGAGTACATTAAACCTTTTTATAATAGAGCTTTTCTGATATTTTAGCTCCTCTAGTATAAATGAGTTGCTATAGCAAAAAATGATTTCACACCTTATCGGTATCAAAATGTTCTCTATAATCAAGAAGCTTTCTATACAATCAGCTAATTTCAAGAAAAACAAAACGTTCATAAAGAAATAAAACAAGCAAGTGCCTATAATTATTAGACTCCTAGTGAGTTGAATTTAATTCAACTTTGAATAAAATCTGTGTTTTACAAAAACAAAAGATCCACTTTTGGGGTCAATACCATGGGCGACATAAGTTTTGTATACTCATATTTTGACCTCTCTACCGCCAATAAAATATAACAAGAAGTAAACATTTATACAATTAAATTAGTGAGCTATAACGGTTTCAATCAGATGTTAATTAGGGGTTGTAGGGAGAATGTGTTTAAAATATAAGTAGATTTATTATTTCTGAAGTGACCGATCGACCAAGCTTATAAAAAATAAGACATAAATTTATAATTCAATCTAGCTTTACCAATTGAGGACGTACGAAGCCAATTACTTTAAAGTAATACTTTATGCTCTATCTACTTCTATTCTAGCCTGCTTGATCCAGTATCGTCTTCCAAAATGAATCTTCGCCAACTCCACAAAAAAATATACAATACTTTTGTCGCCCATGGTAGTACCTATAGGTTCATAAAACACATGGACAACACTTAAATAACATATCTTTTAGTTTAACATCATGCATATATATGCTGTATGTAGCTGAATGATATATATGCAAAAAAAAAAAGAAAATAATCAAGTTTTTTTTTTTTTAAATCACCGCTATCATGATAGTTCCCGCATTGATTCATCATCATGTATTAGGTCTATTTCTGTATTGTTTGAATATAAATGTTTGTATTAGGGGGGAAATATTTCATATTCGTTCCTAGCATGTCTGCTAGGCACGTCTGCCTCACTCTTCTCCTTCCACCTCTCAGCAACATTGCAATACTCCTGGCTTAGTACATTACAAAACTCTAGGTTCGGCACTCTAGCTTAATTTTAAAATCATACAGGCTATTTAAAGTTAAGTTATTTAGATTTTATACGATATTATATTGTGGTGAAAAATATATGGCGATGCCAGTGGCGTATGATAATCATGTATTCAAAGAAGTTCGGTATTAAAAAAAACATTTAATTTGTGAACTTTTTGGAAATAAAGTATGACTCAACTTATTGCACACGATGGCGGAGAGTGGACAGGAACGAGAGGCCGCTCTGGAAGCTCGGCCGCATCCGGTGGAAGAGGTTCGCCTGCATACAATTCTATTATTTTTTTTTTTAAATATTAATTAAATTAATTAAATGAGTCAGAACCTTCTTGAGAGTGGTTTTAGCTATGTGCTTTGATGAAATGAATTGTGAATGGATCGAAATGATGACTAACAATTTCTGTGCAGTGACAAAGAAAACTTTTTCATTCGATTCCAGCATGCTCTCTCACTATATAAACAGACTTTTCGCCGTATGCAAAAGTCGATGCACCGAAAATGCAGAAGGCAGATAAGCAGAGAGAAAGATAGACAGAATGCGTGTTTCTTTTCGCCCTTTTGTTTTTTGACAGACATACAATATATTAGTATTTTTTTTTCTCCTTCTCTTTTTCAGACAGACAGACAGACAGACAGACAGACAGACAGACAGACAGACTATAGGTTTCTTCTTCTCCCTCCTTTTTTTCAGACAGACAGACAGACAGACAGACAAACAGAGCAGGTAGGCAGGCACGTAGGCAGGCAAACATACAAAGACAGAGGCAGAGAGACAAGCAAACAGACTCTTTGGAGCTTCGTTTCTTTCTTTTCCAGACAGACTGTACGCAGTGGTGTTCCTTCTGGACAGAAGAGGCACTACCTGTCCTGTCAAGGGATCAGAAGAGAAAAATAATTCTGTACTGACCCGTCCATGGATCTTCTTCGACTTGCACCTGGAAGATCTTCAGAGGACGCACGGGCCGGTTCCCCTTCGTCGTCTTCACCTGCACACACACACACACACACACACACACACACACACACTCACACAGGCAGCACGGGTTCGTTCGTCTGTTTCATATTCGCTTGAGCACACAGTCAGCGGGTGATGAAGATCTCTGGGAACGTGGATTGACTCATTGAAAGAAAAGAGAAGCAACAGCTAGAGCGGGGCTCCATCTGAAAGAACAAAAGGAAAAAACAGAGAGTGAGATGCACAGAATCGAGGCAAACCAAAAGGAAGGGAAGAAGAAAACCCATGCACGGAGCAGAAACATGTACAACACACAGACAAAGAGAGACACGCAAAGGAGAGGCACCACCAGAAGGTGCGAGACGGGAGCGATCGAACCTACAGACAGACACATGGTTTCTTTCTCTTTCCTTTCTTTCACGCATTCATTCACGAAAATCCACTTCCATTCCTTTTCCGGGTCTCGCGACAGCGCTGTTTCGGCCGTACCCCTGTGGCCCTCCCTCGTCAGGTGAGTTTGGGTTCCGAGCAGTCACTCAGGCAGATAGTCAGACAGGCCGACAGACTACTTGCTTCTCCCTTCTTCTCGTCATGTAGACAACGGACAAAAAGAAAGAAAGAAAGAAAGAAAGACAGACAGAAAGAAAGAAAGAAAAAAAGAAAGAAAGAAAGAAAGAAAGAAAGAAGGAAGGAAGGAAGGAAAGAACAAAGACAGACAGACAGACAGACAGACAGACAGAAAGACAGACAGACAGACAGACAGACAGACAGACAGACAGACTATATGTTTCTTCTTCTCCCTTCTTTGCTTCAGACAGACAGACAGACAGACAGACAGACAGACTATATGTTTCTTCTTCTCCCTTCTTTTCTTCAGACAGACAGACAGACAGACAGACAGACAGCCAGACAGACAGACAGACAGACAGACAGACAGACATACAGACAGACCAGTTCGATGTCCGCAAGAAGTTCCAGAGAATCGGGTGCCAGCTCTCTGAGAAAAAGAAGAACGAGAGAGAGAAGAAGCAAGTGAGGAGGAAAAAGTGGATTGAGAGAAAGCGGCATGAAATAGTCGTTTAATTCACACCCTCCCTACACACCCTCACGTGAATTTGGCAGAAGAAGAATGAAGACCACCGAGACGTTCCGCAAGGAGGAGGAAGAAAAGAATAAAGAAGTTCTTCTATAGGTAGAAAACCAGGTGAGGCTCTTGGATCTGGAATGGGGACTATCATCACTGAGAAGGACACGGGGATGAAGCAGTCAACATCTTCTAACCACGATTGCATGCCCTCTACGATAAACCAGCTCAGAGGAACAGACTGAAAAGAAAAGAAAAGAAAAGAAAAGAAAAGTAGTTGCATGCCAAGCAGCTGAAAAAGAGAATTCAGAGACCGGCTCGGAGAGGGAGCGATGGATCCTCCCGGTCATCTCACTGACCCACCCACCCAAATAATGTGTTTCGCTGCATAGAGAGAGAGGGAGAGAGACAAGAAGGAAAGCAGGCAAGAAGGAAGAAAAAACGTAAACAGCGAGAGACAACAAGATGTTCGCTCAACAGATGGACATGCAGACTCACATGCAAACAGACAGTAGACATGAAACGAACAAACAAACAAACAAACAAACAAAAATCAATCAGTAAGGACAACAGAACCCGGCAAAGGTAGTTGGGGGAGCGAGATGATGCATGGATCCGTAGACAGATGAATGGAGCAAACCGAAAAGAAATGAATGACCTATCATCAAGTCACCGAAAGAGTAGCGCAAAGAAACAGAAAAAAAAAAAAAAAAAGAGAAAAACGAGCCGGCACCGCCTCCCCCCCCTCACACACTCACACCTTTGAGCTCAACTGACCCACCCCATCAAGATGCGGAGAGGCAGTGAAGCTGACGAAGAACTCGCAAGTGTTGGTGTTCCTTTTTCCTTCGTTGACCATCGACACCGTCCCCGGCCTGTCGTGGGACAGAGTGGCACAGATCTCGTCCTCGAATTGACGGCTCTTGTAGATGGACGTCCCGCTGTTGGGTTTTGTCACGTCAGGAAGGCCTGTCTGAAACTGCAATTAAACAGTCAGTCAGTCAACCATTGATTCACATTTATGAATTGATTACTCATTCAAAGAAAGAAGCAGAATCTGGGAACCTGAGTACATGCTGACCCCAAAGAGAGCGCCAGTCGGCATCAGTCCGTATGAATTTATCATGTGCAGTTTTCGTCTCTCGCGTCTGAAAGTGGCAGAGTGAGAATATCAACAGAGTAAACGAAACAGACGAAGAGAGACTGTCAGACTCCAAACCCAATTCCTCAAATCAAGTCTGCCTCCAAACAAATCCAATTCCTCAAATCAAGTCTGCCTCCAAACAAATCCAATTCCTCAAATCAAGTCTGCCTCTAAACAAATCCAATTCCTCAAATCAAGTCTGCCTCCAAACAAATCCAATTCCTCAAATCAAGTCTGCCTCTAAACAAATCCAGTTCCTCAAATCAAGTCTGCCTCCAAACAAATCCGACTCCTCAAATCAAGTCTGCCAACGCATGCATGCTGTCATCCTGCATTCCCCAAGGGAAGACGTTGCTCAATCGTCCCTCTTTGCTAACGCATGAGCCTCCCCCATGCGCATTCGCATCAAATAAGCACGACCAAGCCAGCAGCTCACCATGAATCCCTTGATGACCCTATGGATCAGGCAGCCTGCAGCAAGAAAAGAAAGATAGAAAGAAAGAAAGGAAAGAAGGAAGGTAGGAAGGGAGGAAGGAAGGAAGGAAGGAAAGAAGGAAGAAAGAAAGAAAGAAAGAAAGAAAGGAAGGAAGGAAGGAAGGAAGAAAGGAAGGAAGAAAGGAAGGAAGAAAGGAAGAGGAAGAAAAAGATCAAGTAGGCACAAATCAAAACAACAAACACCCTCAATAACTGAATCCTTCTACGGAAGGGCCCCACACAGCAACCGGAGGCAGATAGATACACACGTATGCATCTCTGCATGTGTGTGTATATACTGTCAGTGATACAGAGGACGGCACAAGATCTCACATCGGGAGTTCTTCCTGCCCACACAAGAAACGACGCTCACAAAGAGCTAGAGTAAAAGGAAGACAAACCATCCGTCTACGTATACACGTATATATCCGACTGCATGCATGCGCTTCCTTTTCTCCCTCTTTCCTAGGTCGTTGCTCAATGGCTGAACTGCTTTCCAGAAGAAGATCCACAGTTGCAATACCAATAAAGGCAGCTGGAACCGTAACTTTGCGTTTCCAGGAACAAAAAGGAGGAGCACTGACGTACCGTCGTAGTAACCACACTTGCAGAGTTCGATGAAATTCCGGCACGTCTTCGGCGTTTCTCTCCAGAAGAGGCGGATCCGCAGGGCGCCCACCGTCGTGTGAATCACCACTGACATGATCGAAGAGGAAGGAAAACCAGCCAAGGAACCAAGTCAGTGCCAAATGTGAGTGAACGATCGACAACGGCCAAAGTTCACCTAGCTCTGCGCGTACGAAGATGTACGTGTTGTCTCAAAACAACAGTTGTTCGAACATCTTTTGTGGCCGGATGATCGATGGCAGCACGAGCCTGGTCAGTCTGACTTACCGCTTCGTGCCGGTCAAAAAACAAAGCAAGGAGAAATGGCACAGGCATGATCTGTGAAGATTGATGAAAGAGTGTCGAGATCGAGGTGCGTACCTTTTTTGTTCATATTGAAATTAATGAAAAAGGATCGAATTAATGCTTCTGTAGCTCGATTGTAGCTCGTGTGCGTCATGCATGCATGCATCCATGCATGGGTATAGCTCGGTCGAGCTCGCGGCCGCGCGAGCTATCACGAGCTAGCTAGCTAGCTATAGCTAGCTCGGCTCGCAGAAATTTTCATGCAGACTTCAGTCTTCACTGACTCAGACTTCAGATGACTTCAGCGCCCGGTTTCTGCAGGTAGTGATACAAACCACAGCATCTGCAGTTAGTCCGACGGCCTGGATGGACTCTCCACGGATCGCATCGTTACTGCATGCTCTTGTCATGCCGTGAGGGCACGTAGGCTGGTTCGGCTAAGTTCCAAACTTCGACAGAGCATATATAACGTAACAGGTAAAGAGTCAGGGGATGTCGCAGAGTCTGTGGGGTGTTCTGGCAGCTCTGGCTGCTGCTTTGTTGATGACTGTGGGCTTCATCTTCTATGAGAAGGCCTGGAAGTCTAGCGCTCTGGGGCTGAATATGTTCAAGGGTTGCCTTGCAGGGGGGCTGTTCGTTTTGGTGATTGTGATCCAGACGTTTGTGTTTGACGTCCGTTCCTACTGGGTTTCCCCGGATGTGTTTGAGGTGGGGATGCTTCTTTTGGCGTCCACGGTCGGCACGTTGCTCGGCGATATTCTGTGGCTGCAAGCGCTGCAGATGATGGGTGCTCGACGAGTGATCTTGATGGACTCCCTCCGACCGTTTGGGGCGTCGGTGGGTGGGTGGGTGTTTCTGGGTGAGAGGATGACTTGGGTGGTGTGTTTTGGCATGGTTGTGACTGTGGGGGAATTCTGGTGGTCGCCTTGGAGAACAGCAAGAAGAAGGGTGGGGAAAGGGAAAGTGGCGGGAAGGCGACCGAAAAGCACCCGGAGGAGGCGGTCGAGGAGGAGGAGGAGGAGGGTGAAACAGAGGAGACGGGAAAAGGAGACGGGGGGCTGACAGGAGCACAGGGGGTGCGACAATCGGAACCGGAATCCCCTCCTTTGATGGAGGATTTTGCCTCTTCTGGTGGGAAGATGGGAGGAGGGCCGGTCACCGTGTTGCAGGAAGGGAACGGAAAGGAAAGGGAAGAGGAAGCACTCGACCCCAAACTTGAGGAAGGCTCCGAAAAGTCTCTACCCGAATCAGCCGCATCTTCTGGTTCCTCTACCGCAATGAAGGAACAGGCCCCCCACAATCCCCAAAGGGTTTCACTCCCAGAGTCTTCGAGAGACTCTAGTGAGACTGAGCGAGGGGGTTCAGGGGAAGGACAGAGAAGCGGGGGTGGAGAGGAAGAGGAGAAGAACGACAGGTGGGTGCATCAGGCGAGTCGGTCAGGCAGGCAGACGAAGGGGCTTGCTGCATTGGGACTCAAATGGATGGGATGCATTCATACTAGAAGCTGCAATCTAGACAGGAAATCAAGCATGGGGGGGGGACTGCTTGTAAGCGACGGAAAAAGAGGAATTGTACAGAGGCAGTTAATTACGTAACGTCAAATTATGTACCTGGTTGTCGATCATTCTCGTTTGCCCGTCCTCACCTCCTGTCCCAGTCATCCATCTTTCCCTCCAATTCCTTCCTGCCCTCCTCTTGCAAGCCCATGAGACTGACTGATGCGCTCTTCCTTCCTCCTCCGTACTCTCTCTTGCATGCAGTGTCGGTCCCTGTTCTTCGCGCGTTCATGCGTGGAAGGCGCAATCGGAGCAGCCGACTGATCTTCGCTCCCGTCTCTCCAGTTCTTCGTGTCGAGCGTTGTCTTCCAAGGTCGCCCAGGGCTACGCGCTGAATTTTGTGAACATCTTGATGGACGTGGGCGCTGTGGTGGTGATCAAAGGATTCGGAAAGAAAATGTCAACCTGGGACATCAACGCGATCCGGTTCGGGTTTGCCGGGTGGGTCCGCTTGTCCGCCTGTCCTTCTGTCTCCTTGTATGTGGACGTGTGGCTCTTGTGAGTGTCTGGCGAGCGCCAGATTTTGGCCTCTTGCGTAGCAATTGCATACTTTGAAGCAAATCGTGAACCTCGGCCTCTAATCTTCTCTTTGGGGGGGCGCGGTCGTTTCCGGGAAGCAAAGAAAAGGGTGGAGAGAAGGAGAGGAAAGGAAGGAGAGAGTGAGAGCAAAGGGAAAAGGAGACAAACAAACAGGCAAACAAGAAAAAGAGCGGGCAAGATGGGAGAGGCAGGAGGAAGGATGCACATCGATCAGTCCCTCCATCCCTTCCTCCCTCATTCCCTGTCTCCCTCCCGATTACTCGGCGATCAAGCGAGAGAGTTTGTTTGCCTAACTCAGCAAGTAAACACGTCTCTGGCAGTTGTGTGTGTCCCTCTGTGTGTGTGTGTGTGTGTGTGTGTGTGTGTGTGTGTGTGTGTGTGCGTGAGAGAGAGAGAGAGAGAGAGACAGAGAGAGCACATGTAACCAGCAGGACTGAGTCAACATGCGCCCTCACCCTTTTGTGTTTCCCCCTCGAGCAGCTCTGCGCTTTCACTTGGCTTGAAATGCTTTAATCTGGGAGGATGAATGGATGGATTGATGGATGTGGTCTCTCTTTCCCTTGCAGGTACTGTCTTCTTTTCTTCATGCTCCTCTGCACTCTGTTCGAACGACTGCTCTCCCTCCGACCATCTCCGGTGCGCCCCCCGGTTCCCCCCCCCCGGATTACCTCCTCGGACTCCCCCTCCCTCCCTACAAACGCCTCAGCAGTCACACTCACAGTCGGAAGGCCAAGAAGGAAGAGAAGCCAGCCTCACTCGACTCGTACCCCAACAGAGCAGCAGAGAGAGAACTTGACGAGACACCACGGGGTTTCTCTCCCTTCCAGTGACCGAGAGAGCACATCTGAGTGCTCCCCTGTTCCACACATGGCTTCCGACTGTGACTGTGTGGAGGGGGAAGACCTGGAGGCAGCCTTGGGGGTGTCAGCAGAGGGGGGGGAGAAGAACGAAGTAGTCAAGACGCAGGAGTCTGAGGATGTCTCTAGGAGGAGAGATTCTGACCCTGTGCTCATTATGAGAAGTCCCGGACGAAATCGTAATCGGGTCCGTGAACGGGAGGACAAGAGTGGAACCACAGGGGAGACCGAGACTGAAGGCAGAGCCAACAGATGGCACCGTCTGCCTTGTGACGGTTGCATGACTCGGTGGGAGTGGGTTCAGATTTGTATAGGCGTTTTCATTGGAACGTTTCTTTCGCCTGCGCTCTCTCAGTACGCGCTGTTCCAAGTCTCCGTTGGTGTGAGCATCACTCTGTTCTCCACGGGTCCTTTGTGGTCTCTTCCGCTCGTGTGGCTCATGAAGAAGGAGAGGGTCTCAGCTCGGGGAGTACTGGGGGCTTTTGTTTGTGTGGGAGGTGTTTGTATGATGGCTCTCGGATAGACTTGCAACAATGTTGCCGTCAACATCCGTCAACGACCAACCTCAAATGTTCCAGATGCCTCGCTGAATGTCTGGAAAGGACTTTCATTTTTGCGTGACCGCATATATTCGACTCTAGGTTCGACTCAGACATCTCATGATCAGTTCTCGTCGTCAAATTATCGCAATCTATATCGCAACTTATGGCAAATCAAACCAGAGCTTGGTACGTATACATCATCATGCGCGTGGACTCAGACCTTAGCCGATTTGTCTGTAATTTTATATACTGATCCCGAAGTTATGGGGGTCAGGAACCTCAAAATCACCTTAAACAGCCACTTTCAAAATTGTTTTTAATGAGTTCCTAACCATATATCAACCCTTAAAAACACTTTAATAAGCTACAATAAGCCTCCAATGTGCCATTTGCACTCTATAAGATAAAACGGCGACAGTGCTGTAGGGCGCCAGTAATCACTTATCACTTACTTATCACTGATCCCGAAGTTAGTACAGACAAATCGGCTAGGGTCTGAGTCCATGCGCATGATCATGCATCATATGCGATCACCATCTGCCTGTTTGTATAGGCTTCTAACGTTCGGCGCCTAGATTATGCATGGCGATAAATAAATCAATCAATCAATTATAATCAAAAAATAATTTTAAAATTTTATAAATTTCAAAACATAATTTTCGATTAATGTACTAGTTAATACATAGTTTTACTGCTTAAAAACGGTAGACCAGACAACCATTTTAAGCCTAAATTTCAGGCCGGACTGTATCATACAGTGATCACTGACATGCGAACGTAGCTCGCGTACAGCTGCAGTAAAAGCTACCACTGCATGACTCATGAATGAATGAATGAATGAAGTTGGCTTTGCTAGAGCCATATATGATATGATGCAATGCCATGCATGCATGATTGGCCGGAGTTTCTTGAATCTTGGTGCATGTTTTGTACGATGGATCAGTCTGATCCACGTGCGTTGTTCGTCTCTCGCTTCCGACGCAAGCGAGCAGACGGCAATGAAGTTACTATGCTCACGAAGGATCGAAGCATCAATGGGTCAACCAGAGTATAGGTAGAGAACAGAAGAGACAAACGAACTTCAAGGACGTCGGGCTGCACTGAACGGGCAATTGTTCTCCTGCATGTGTCTCTCTTCTTTGCGCACGCACGACTTCATTTCCACGGGCCTGCATGGTTCGATCAATGATCGTCTAAGTTGACAGTTTGCCCGCCCTCATGCAGGCAGGTTTAATCGATCCGTTGAATGGGACTTCAACGGTCTTTCCCAAAAAGCCAATTTATCTTCCACTACGGAATATGAAGGCGTGGAAGACAATTAACGAGTCGACAACGAGGGCCAAAAAAGGGGGGATACAGTCATGCATGGAAGCGTTTTTTATTTATTTGTACACGGAGACAGACTGCATGCCAATGTGAGCATCAACAGCCGGATGGTTTGTTGCATGACGAATGTACACGAATCAACGCATGCAGCATCAGCTAGCGCATGAATGCTGATCATCAAGCAATGAGGAGCGAATGTCAATGTGAATGTGAAGAAAAGAAAGAAAGAGATGAATGGACGGGCCTCTATCGATGCTCGAGTGCCCTTTGCACCTTCAAAGGATGCATGCGGGAGGGGATGCATGGATGGATGGTTTGAAACAGAAAGAGAGAGAGAGCGTTGGAAAGAAAGAAAAAAATAACAAATGGAGACTGCCTGCAGGTTTGCAAAAAAAGTGGAAGCAGGGAGAAGGGGAAGTAGGCAAGCAAGAATTAAGCCAGGTAGTGTTAATTGTCTGGACGGGACGGGACGCCTCTCTCCCCTCCCTCCCTGACGGGCGGGCGGGGGAGGCCGTGCAGCGATCGAGCCAGTGCACACGTCTTCCTGCCACCGTGCAAAGCTTGCAACGTACACCGAAAGACGGAGGAAGGGATATTACACAATGAAGGGGGGGGAATGGAGGAGCAGCCCGGGAAGGATAATTGCACGTGCGGACGATCGAACGAACGCGGGGGCCATGCGAAGCCATTAGGGGATGCTTTCTTTCTTTCTCTCTCTTTACATACGAAGGGAAATCAGTGGACCAACCCCCCCCCCCGGCCTTGTAGCTATCTCTCTTCCCAAAGCTCATTGATTAAGAAAACACCCGGAATTAACGGAACAGAAAGGAGGCATGGTGCGTATGGGAAAACAGACAGACTTACTTCCCTTCTCGTGTCTTGTCCTCATTATTCTCCCCTGCAGTGAGTGCTTATGAAGTGTTGTTGTCAACCTCCCTCCTTGTACATGAAGCGAAAGACCAATGATCGAGCTCGGTCGGGTATTGCTGATGGAATCGTGGGTCCTTACATGGATGCCTTTCCTTTTTCTTCCTTTTTCTTTTCCTTTTACTGTCGACGGCCATCCTTTTCTTCCTTCCTTCCCTCCCACGGTCGACCAACGACTACCAACCCATCAAGCAAACCCCTCAGATCGACATGCGGACAGACAAGTGTATCCGACTGGAGCTCGACCAACTGGAGGTTTCAAACGAACAAAAAGAGAAGAGGAAAGGAAAGGAAAGGAAACCCCATGCATGCAATCCCCTCAGATCGACTGCAAGAAAAAAAGCTGCTCGATCGTCAGATGATGGGACTCCTTTCCATTCGTTTCTTCCACTTCGGTAAAGACGTACATGTGCAATACCTCCAGATGCCAACCGGGCACCAACCAACCGGCTCCTTTGCTTGGTGTTCCGTTCGTTTCATGATTCTGGACCCCTGTCTCTTGCCCCCCCTTTCTCTTTTGGTCTGTCTCCACACAAATCTTCAAATCCGGACGGACGGACGGACGGATAAGCACACTCTCACACACAGCCGGATGCCTGCACATTCCTTTCAGACAAGTCGGTATGTGTGTTGACCTCCTTGTTTTCCCAATCTGTACACACACAGACCGGCTGGGGATCAATCGATCGATTGAGAATGCATGATGATGAAAAGGCCAGTCACCCAATCTGTACACACACAGACCGGCTGGGGATCAATCGATCGATCGATCGAAAATGCATGATGATGAAAAGGAAGGTCAGTCAGTGGACTGCATGAGCAAGTATCGTACTATCAGTTTACGCTCATTCATTCATTCATTGTTTGTTGTATGCATTCTCCTCTCCAAGAAATCGAGTCCACCCCCCAAAAAACTTACCAGCCACTGCAGGGCATTCGAATGGATTCCTTCCCTTCGATCGTCCCTCTCGAATGCCCCGCCGGGGCAGCCAGGCAGCCAGCCAGCCAGCGGGCCACCCCTGTCGGTCAGTCAGGCATGCACAATGGGCGGATGGATGGATGGATGGATGGATGTGTCGCATGTTGCATGCAACCTCTTTCCATCCATCCGCAGGACCAAAACAGACAAACCATGAAGAAGCCTCTGCCCTCCTTTCCTGTCGCGTAGAGTCTCTGTCTGTCTGTGTGTCCGGCAGTGCCTTTTCTTTTCCGTATCGTGTTTGAAGAGAAGAGTCCAATATGGACGGATGACGTACGGTACCTACTGATGAAGGAAGGACTGGGCAGACAGGACGCAGGCCGGGACACCGGTCCGTCTCGGAAACCTGGACTTCGCTCACGAAAGGAAGGACAGCGACATCAATCCCTAGCTGTTGAATTCCTTTTGTCTCTCTCGATCCTCCGAACTCCTCCCTCTTTTGCCGCCCACTCCTCTTGACTCTTCTCTTCTGTGAGTGATTCAATGATCACAACAGAGAGAACAGGAGAGAGAGAGAGAGAGAGAGAGAGAGAGAGATAAAAAACGAGAGAGGAAGAAAGGAACAGAGAAGGAAGAGAAAAAGTGACCGAGGGAAGGAGAAAAGTGGAAGGAAGAAGTGTTCACATTCTCCGTCTCCTCTCCTCCTTCTGCGTCCTTTCCTTGCCTTACCTGCTTCCCACTTTCAGCTTCTTGGTCGCTCGCTGTCTGATTCAAGATTCTCCGTTTGCCCGGGAATCTCTGACTGTGTCCGGTCTGTTCGCTCCAGCTGTCTGTCTGTCTCGCTTCAACTGATTGAGGGAGGTGTCGTGTCTCCCGGGGGAAGGAAGAGATGAGATGGGGAGGGAGAACGAAGAGAGAAGAAGGAACGAACGAAGGACTCAACGGATCAATTGAAAGAAACCAAAGCTGACAGACGACAAGCTCACCGCCTGGCTTGGCTGCCTACATTGGTTTGACTTTCCTCCCTCCCTTCCTTCCTTCTTCCCTCCTTCTCTGCTCCCAGAAAGCAGCAAGCAACCCATGAAAGGATCGCTGCAGGCCTTGGTTGGTTGCTCCCTTCCTTTCTTTCTTCTTTCCAATGGGAAGGTCAAAAGGGCATGGGGGGGAGACGGTTGCCTGCCCGCATGGGTATGTGTGCAAGCAGGAGATGGATGGATGCATGGGGTCACGACACGTCAGCGGCCTGATGGTCACCGTCATGTCGTGCGGGGGGGGGGGAGCCTCGTCGCCCGCTTACTCTCTTCCATCGATCCATCCATCAAAACGGACCAAGCTTCCACATGCATGCAACGATCGTGAGTGATATGAAGGCAAAGAAAGAGCCATGTAGTCCTATAGACTGCCGATGTGAATATCAACAGCCGACTGTATGATGAATGGATATATATTTACTCTTACGCATGGATGCATTGCAAAAAATCGCAACAGTAAATCGATGCACTGCCTGCTTGGGCCTAAACCGACGAATGATACATACGGAGGGTGGGTACGTCATCGAAAGATGAAATGAGTAGGGAAAAGCAAAAAAAAACAAGAGAGTGAGCTTTGAGAAAGAATTGGGTAGGAAAGCGAGCAAGCAAGTAAGAGAGAAGCAAGAAAGGTCAGCAAAGAAAAGAAAAGAAAAGAGGCCTACCTAGCTGATTTGGACAACCTTTCCTTGACGGGCCGGCAAGCATATCAGCACAACAGCAGGTAAGTGCTCTTCTTTTCCTGTTTGTTTCCTTCTTCCCCTTCTTTCCCCTGCTTTCGCTTTGACTTCTCCTCCTTCTGATGAATGAATGAATGAATGCATTGACTTGCATCACAAAACGAAGGAAGACAAACAAAGGTCAGTCAGTGTGTGCATGCAATGCATCCCAGCCCCGCACCTGGAGAGGGGGGCGAAGGGAGTCGGATGAAGAGGCAGACAAAGGCGTAAAGAGACAAGGAAGGAAGAGCAGAGAAAGGGCACGACAGTCACTCAGACGAGTGATCTGATCAGAAGAGAACCGAAGAAAAGAGAGGGAGAACAAGAGAAAAGAATAAAGGAGAGATCGATCGATCAGATCCATCGATAGATCAACAGGCAGGCCGAAAGAGAGAAAGAGAGAGAGAACAAGACACAGGGAAAAAAGTTGGCCGGCAGCCAACAAGAAAGAAGCACAATCTCGTCCGACCGGTCTTCTCTGTCTTTTGTCTTTTGAGGACGTCAATCAATCATTGTTTGTCCATCGAATTCTCGCAGGCGCAGGGCTTCACCTTGCGAAGCTTGCAGGACGCGCCATGTATCATGCACCAATCGAGGACGGAAGGAAGGAAGGAAAAAAGAGACAGACAGACCTGTATGAGAAAGACATGAGATGAATGAAGGCAAAAGAAGGTTTAAAGAGAGAGGTATCATCGGTCCCCCCCCC
>JAHBMJ010000980.1:0-32814 GCA_018398765.1 Chromera velia | reverse complement strand
GGGGGGGGGGGGGGTCGGAGTATATTGATTTCTTCTTTTTTTCTGCCTGGAGCTCGAGCTTCATGGAGCGGGCAACTTTTTCCTCCTCGCATCTTCCGTGCCTTCCTCGGTTCTGTCCGCTCTTCTTTTAGGTCAAAGAGTTGCACATAGACAGAATAGAAGATCACGAAGAAAGAAAAGAGGCAGGGAGAATCTCCTCGACTCACACACCCGGCTCTCGTGCCCGCTTTTGCTTCTTTCTTTCTTTCTTTCTTTCTTTGTTTCTTTCTTTCTTTCTCTTTTTCTTTCTTTTGTTTTGTCTTTAGCAGAGCGGTGGGGCTGCTCTCTCGAAGTGACGGTTTTCCTTGCTGTTCTGGTGGGGATTCCTCCGCCTCTCTGTGGTTCTTGAGATGCACTCTACATGTGGCAGTGACCAGCTGTCTGTGCATGTCGAATGCTGTCTGTGCTGTGACGTCTGTGCATAAATCGGGGCTCCCGCAGTCATACAATGCCCCTTCAATCAATCAGTCACTCAATGTCTGATCACTACTCGTTTTGCAGTCTGCCTCCGGGAAAGACCTCGACACAGTGTACGACCTCAAGGGCCTCATCGAGAGGGACCCCGTGGATTAGACACAATGGAGAGACTGGATTAGACTTCTGAATTCAATAACTCGACATGCAAACTAAGCTGGAGTGACTCAAGTGGAAGAAGGGAGGCGGGTGACGAAGAGAAGAACAAGTACTAAAGCGGATTTGGCGATCGACTTCTTCGTCCATCATGTGGAGGAACGAAGAGAGGGGGACGAAACTCAGGGGCGGGGCCTCTCGATCTCTTCAATCCTTCACGAAACAAACAAAAGAAAGAAAGAAAGGAAGAAAGAAAGAAGCGGGTACGTTGAGATGTTCCTTTGTTCCATTTCCTCTGTAAGGCTGGGGGGGTTTCTTTTGATTGACTACTAGTAGAAACGAAGACACCGACGTACTTGGCTGTCTGATCAAATTCGTTTAATTCAGGAGAACTGTCAGACTTTCCAATCGGAAATGATTGAAGGGGTGGGGGGTGCATGGGAAGGACCAGGGGAACGAGAAAGAGAATTACATTCGCGAAATCTATCACCGGAATTCGAAAGCAAGACCCAAACGAACGAACGAACAGGGCGGGGGGGAGGGAGGTTTGGTGGTCTATGACTGTACGTCAAAAGCTTGTGTGGTCTCTGCATTGAATGCAACAGACGACCTTCCCGCTCCCCCCTCGTCCAATTGTCCTCTTCTCTGACCCTCCGCAGTCGGAGAAGCAAAAGTGGAAGAAATTGAAGAATGATGGAAAGAATATAGATTTAGAGGGATAAACTTACAGAGTTTTGTTTGTTAGTTTTTTTTTTAATCAATGCTTTTATATCTACTTTTATTATTATACACTCGTCATTATAAAACAGTATAAATTACTGTATATAATACACTGTTAAATGCAGTCAATGATAGATTTAGCGAATGATACAAGCAAATAGATCCTAGAATAAATCATTATCATCATTTAAGTTGATTGATTGATTGAATTTAAATCGTTACACGATATATAGAAAATATGTTTAGGAATATATAGGAATATACTTTTCAATTTAAAGAGATCAAACCTAGTACCAAACTTTCGTAATTGAATCGATTACAATTTAAAGTACCAAACAGAAAAGATTTACAATTTAAAGTTCTTTATAACAGTTGATCGCGATTTAATCATGTATAAAACATTTTTTTAAACTGTGAAAGCTGAAGCAAAGCTATACAGACTGTCCTTTGTCGGTGGGACACGATCATACCAACGATGAGGAAAATAGACAGTAGCGAGTGTACAATACTGAAGTTGCGGAGACATATTAACTACTATCAGGTACCATGCAACCGACATCAACCGACCTGTACCGACCTGCATGATGGGCTGTTTGTACGAAGTTAGCGTCGTCGCCTGGCGTCGCCACGGAGCTTCTGATCCATCCTTGTCCTCGCATGCAGTCGCGCCGCCATCGGAATCGGAAATTGTATGCGCATGGAATTATTGATGCATACAGAAAAAATAAAATTCAATCGAAACTACAAAATGCAATACAAATAAGGACTGCATGCTTTCCAGATAAATGGATCAAACACCGAAGAGAGGAGAAGGATAGACTGCCTAGAGTGACAGTACATCCATGTATGATGTACCAAGTGAACCTGACGGATCAAATGAACTACATAGACAGTGTAGGTATCCTGTTTCATGCCCAATGATCGTAAGCATGTTCAAGGGTAGATCTATCGCTGAGTAGAAGTCTGTATGTCCATCCATCCTTCCATCCTTCAAGTAGGCAGATTTCCCTAGGACTTCTCAGTGGTGCTCCCAGGTGGGCTCGAACCGTCGGAATGGACGATCTCGAAGAGGAGAGAGGAGGGAAGAAATCAGTTTTCCCGAGCCTGTCTGCAGAACAGGAATGGACGTACGAAAAATGGAGGTTGGACTGCCTGGTGAAGAGGGACGGGTCGGCAGTATACCACACAATACCCACAGCAAAGGGGAAAGCTTTATGGGAGGTAGACCAGCTCAAAGCGGCGATCAAAGGAACCCATGACGAGAGAGTGGCAGTTGAGGCGGTTGTGCAGATGTACTATGACGGCAAGATTCTTGATCAGAACAACAATGTAGACCCAGAAGCATACAAAGATAAGGTATGGGAGGCAATCAAAGACAAGAGACAGGTGGCCCAGCACATTCAACAGAAGAAAGTCAGAAGATCGTGGGGGAATCTAGACAGTGTGGCAGGGAAAGCAGTATGGACAATCTAACCCCGAAGGCTTCTTACTACAGCCTAACGACTGATGACCCTCGCAAGCAGATGCAGCATGACCCTCAGCAGTGAAGAGGCAGCACGCTATGTGCAAGACGGACTCCCTCAACTTCTTGCGTCCACCCTCTATAACGGGATGAAGGCGGACTATAACAAGTATGAGGAGTTAATCAAGGCCATTAAGGAGGAGATTGATGAGCATGGAGAAGATTCCTTTGCAAGGTGGGAATCAGAGGGGGAGAGGACAGAACGAGAGACTTACCTACAGCAACAGAAAAGAGTCAGAGAGAAGAGGGAAGTCAGAGTAAGAGCAGATGACGATGAGCCAGCACTGATCTGGCAGATGGTACGAGACTCTCACAAACAGAGCAATGCTATGCTCACCCAGACCCCCTCGACCTTCACTCACCCGCAGAACTCTGCATGGATCCAGCATTCCCAAACAGCAGCACAGCAGCCCATAGGTTGGACCCAAGCAAACTATGTCAGAGGGGTCGGGGTCCCTCCTAGGGGCCAACCAGGTTACCATCGACAACCAGAGAGATGCAATTGGTCAGGGGCGGGAAGACAGATGAATAGGAAGCCGGGGCAATAGAGAGAGGACAGGAGGCCAAACTTCCGACCGCCACCACAGGATAGAGGGTGCTCAGGGTACGGTTATTAGACAAAGGGTCCGTACGACTGTTGGGCCCGCGATCACATCTGCCCTCGGTGTAGTGTGAAAAGGCACTTTGCCAAATACTGCCCCAAATTTCCCATGCAGCCGTAGCTGCAACATTCCCAAATGAATCTGCCTTCTCCATCACGACCGCCACCGAATCGATACACACAACAGACATCTGTCCTACAAACCCATACTGACAAACCCAAAAATGGTGGACTTCCAGGCAAGTCGACTGCGTTTTACACTCGGCCTCAAACGACTTTTCCAAGGACCACGACCCAAGAAAGCAGCGGAGGGAGGGAGGGAGGTCAGTCTGCACTGCCTCTTCTCCCGAACTGTTCCCTCTTAGACTGCAACCAATTGGGTCAACAATGTGATGGACTCGTTTCCTCTTCCCTGATGTCTCTGTCTGCAGATCTGTTCCTCGAGTCCTGGATGACGACTGTGAACGAGCGGATGAGCTCACGACAGGATGGAGAAAGGGGTAAAAGGAACGTTAACCTTCGGTGGCATTCAGACACATGTGCAAGTCATACAGTCTGGTGCAGAGACACCATAGACCAAGACCGAATTTTGTGGGAGGTACCTGTTGAGGTGACGATGGGCGTCACAGATTAAGGGGCCCCGGGGTTCAAGATCGGTTCATACGGCACAGTCAGGATGATAGGGTTGGATGCAGTGACTAAGCAAGTGGTGGATGTCGATTCGATTGGATACATCACAAAACCCAGAGTGTATACCAAGCATCTAGCTAGAGGGAGAGGGACGGTGATAGATGACGGAATGGATGAGAGTAAGGGAGGGGAAAATTACGTCACGGTCATGGATACAGAGGGGAGGCTCACCAGGTTAGTCATTACCTATCCTGAGGGGGATGGGGAGTCTAACCTACCCTTCCTTGTCTTGCTTCCTATGAGACAACTACCCAACAAGGAGATGCCACCTCTGGAGGCTCACGCCTTTGTCCGAAAACAACTCAGAGTGGGGGAGATGAGAAAAAGGGAGGAGAAAAAAATGATCACTGAGAAGGAAGAATTGGGGGCATGGCATGCGAGGTTCCTCCACTACGACATCAACCGACTAGCAGCAACACTCAGAGAGAGGGGAGTGGGGGTTAGCGAGCAGACAAGGAAACAAGTGTGGGAGGACTGTGAGGTGTGCGAGATGAGAAATGCAGTCAACAGGAGTCCTCGCCCCGTGACAGACAGGAGAGAGAGAGAGGCAAAGAGTTATGGGGAGGTGATTTATAGTGACATTGGATTCTTGGAGGAGTACCTGTTCTCAGTCATCGTGGAGCTGTACACTCGAGAGATTGATGTGATGTCTCTCAATGCGAAGAGAGATGTCCCCGATCACTATTTTCGGTTCCTAGCAGACAACAGAAGTCTCCTTCCCCAGCCGCATAGACAGCCAAGCATCTACAGATCAAACAACGAAGCAGTGATGAAAGGAAAGAGGATGAGAGAGGTGTTGCCGATGACATACTTCAAAAAAAGCGCAGCATACAAATCAGAGTCACAAGGGGCGGCAGAGAATGCCATTCGGATGGTGCAAAGACTGGCAGAGACAATGTTGAGGGTGAAAGGATGGCCAAAGGCGGTTTTACCGGAGATTTTGAAAGGGTTGGTGCAAACGTACATGGCACTGTACACGCACGAGCTGGGAACTAACCTTTACAACAAGAAGCATAGCAGGCAGCCCGATTTGTCCTTCATATGTGGAGATCAGGTCACCTTCCGTCCCCACCACCCAAAGACCGCCCCGAAAAGAATCGAGCTGCAAGAGAAGAAGGGATGGTATATCTCCAAAGAAGCAGGAGCAACAGTCAAAGTGATGGAGAAGAAGGAAGAGGGAGAGAATGAATTCCTCTTTTACTTTGTCCAAAAAATTGATGTGCTTCAGGCAAGGAAAGGGGTGCTGTTCGAATGGGGGTTCAAGGGGAGGGAAGCCGCCAGTCAGTCCCTTCTACACGGATCCCTTTCAGCCGAGCAAGAAACAGTCCCAGAAGCCACGGAGGGGGTGTGGATTCTTCCCCAACCGGAAGCAGGTGAAGAGGCACGCAAAGTACAGGAGGGAGAAAAGGGGCACAACCAACAGAAGCAGCCGAAGACGATGGAGGGGAGACAAGAGGATCGGTACTTGCAGGTGAGTCAGAGAGAAATCAAAAAAATGAATGGCGAGGTAGTGGAGGCCGAGCGTGAACAGGAGCTGAAGGAATTCCTAGTGGAGTCCAAGGAGGAGTCAGAGGTGCGGATTGAAGGGTCTGACATAGACTCAGAGCATGACCTGCCAGCGGTGCAGCCCGAAAGTGATGATGACTCGGATTCAGACACAGATGAGGATGAGACAGAAAGAGAGAGGAGGACAGAAGGAAGGAAGACGAAGACAGACAGGGGAAAGCAACAGGCTGGTTATAGAACCAAAAAGAAAGAATAAAAGAGGAGAATGGAGTTAGAGAACCGCAGAAAGCTACAAAGAAACAAACGAAGAAAGGGGAAAGAAGATGAAAAAAAGGTAAATGAGGCAAAAAACAGAGGAAAAGAGGAGGGGGGCAGGCTGGAGAAAAAAAAAAAATCTGAAAAGAAGAAAAGGAAAAAACAGAAAAGAAGAGAGAGGAAGAACAGGAAAAGGGAGAAGGGAGGGATTAACGACCGGATCGAGGCAAGGAGGAAGCACCGACAGGTGGGGCAAGGTCCACTCAAGGTCTGAAGGGGGGCAAAACAAACGCGTCACAGAGAGGACCAAGTCAAAGTCCCGGCAGCCTGGAAAAAGCAGAGTCCATTGCAATGAGAAGGAAGTGACCGTCCGCAGTCTCCAAGACAAAAAAAAAAAAGAAAGAAAGAAGGAAAGAAAAAGAGAAAGAAAGACAGAAATAAAGGAAGAGGGAAAGACAGAAAAAAAGAAAGAAAGAAAGAAAAAAAGAAAGAAAGAAAGGAAGAAAGGAAGAAAGAAGGAAGCAAGGAGAACGAGAAGCAGAAAAACAGAGAAAGAGCAAGCTCGATGCATATACATGGAAGTGAAGTGGCACTTAGAACGCGAGACGGAAAGACAGAAAAGTGACTGCGACATTCGTTCCATCGATCGAAGGGGGAGGGGTGGGGAGAAAGCGAGCAAGGGGAAGGAGCGAAAGATCGATCGATCGAACGAAAGAAAAAAAAAAAAGAAACAACCTGACTGCCTGAACTCTTGTGAAACAAGGGTCCGGCCAACCCGAGGGAGAAGGAGAGAGAAGACCGGAAGGAATACAGAAGAAGAGACCCGAGACAGAGAAGAAGAAAAGAAAAAAAAAGGAGAAGGAAAGAGAGTTAGAGGGGAAGGAGTCTAAGCGGTGCGCAACGCTGGGACAGACTGAACCTCCAAGAAGAAAGTTGTCGAAGTGGGTATTTGACTCAGAAAGAAGAAGACAAACAAACTATCGAGTCCAAGGATGAGGGGGTGTGTACGAAGTTAACGTCGTCGCCTAGCGTCGCCACGGAGCTTCTGATCCATCCTTGTCCTCGCGTGCAGTCGCACCGCCATCGGAATCGGAAATTGCATGCGCATGGAATTATTGATGCATACAGAAAAAATAAAATTCAATCGAGACTGCAAAATGTAATACAAACAAGGACTGTATGCTTTCCAGACAAATGGATCAAACACCGAAGAGAGGAGAAGGATAGACTGCCTAGAGTAACAGTGCATCCATGTATGATGTACCGAGTGAACCTGACGGATCAAATGAACTACATAGACAGTGTAGGTGTTCTGTTTCATGTCCAATGATCGTAGGCATGTTCAAGAGTGGATCTATCGCTAAGTAGAAGTCTGTATGTCCATCCATCCTTCTATCCTTCAAGTAGGCAGATTTCCCTAGGACTTCTTAGGGGTCTGTGCGAAGTTCGGCCTTGGCAACTCAAATTCTTAGGTATTCCGCCGCCTCAATTCAAGGTCTGAAGTGTACATTCCGAGTGCTAAACGCAGAATTAAATGTATACAGGCGTATGAGACAAATAATTGCAGGTGTAGAGAAATCGATCCAGAAACAGCAGATAAACAGATTGAAATGGCAGAATAGCAAACGTTCTAGATGACAGTCCTTCCGTATGACAGTGAAAAACATCCGGATGAGTGCATTGTGACCTGTAGATAGCCAGACTTTTGAGTCTGTTGGAGATGTCGGACTATCTAGAGTTAATGTGGAGACTGATGGAGACCTATATGGTGGGCTTCTACCGGGGCCGGGGAGTTTTTCCGCGAAGCGCCATACGCGGCCCCGGGGGGGGGGTCCGGGCCGCGCGATCGATCGAAAGGGGAGATGTACGTTCGAATTCTGATCGAGCACCACCCATGCAACCAACATCTACAGAATTTGAAGGAGAAGAGATAGAATCGAAGTTCCTGCAACATTTCGTCATGTGAATTTCGTACACGATGTCTTGAAGGTGGCTCTTCCTTTGACCCTTGAATGTCGTCTGGCACTTCAGTCTCCCTTTCAGCAGGTTATCTCAAATGGTTTCAGAGACCTCTGAGTAGTTACATCCCCGTCTACTCTGCATCTTTCTGACTCCTGAACTTTGAGAGAACCTGACGAATGTGAATTGACCTGTTTGAAGCGGTGCTTGCGTCTTTAAGGCGTCCGCAAACCCTCTTACATTGATGTAATGCGTCTGCTCTTTTTCTTCCTTGCCTGTCTCGTCGTTTTCTCAGAGACTGTGGCGGTTGGCCCCTGCTTCTTTTCTGGTTACATCCGTAGAGTTTCCTCATGCGAGGCAACGAATTCGTGTGAAGTTCGATGCTCACGTGCAACTGTCAGCCATTGCTAGAGACGGCAAAAGCCGACTGCCGTCTCCAGAACGAGGAGGAGGAAAGGCAGACAGACGAGTAGAACGGCCTCTTCCCCCAGGTAGGCAGGTGAAGGGCCAGATGAAGAAGGGCACCAGAACGGGTGGAGACTTAAGGAGAGGCAGCCAAAATACGGGCGCCCCGAGACGTAGAGACGGCTTCGCATCTCTCCGGCCGAGGTTGAGATGGAGAGACGGCAGAAGTCTTGGAGGCCCAGCCCAAAATTCGGACAGACACGAGAGAGACAGAGAAGCTAATTGGTCTAGTGTCCAGCAACATAGAGGGACCAAATTGAACCCTGTCCGTCAAGAGTCTCAAACGAGGGAGAAGGGTAGAAACAACCTGGGTGGGGGTGTTCAGAGACGGATGGGTAGGGCTTCGGCGCCTGCTCCACTCGGAAACCTTAACTTTCTGAAGATCTACACCTCCCGCATCTCGAAGGCAGGCAAGCAAGGGAAGTGGAAGGAAGCCCTGCAGCTGTTCGAGGAACTAAAGCAAAAGAAGGTAGAGCCTAACAACATCACGTACAACTCTCTGATCAGTGCAATGGCGAACGTGGCCGGAGGCAGTCAGTGGGAAAGAGCGCTGCAGGTTTTTAAACAGATGAAGCAAGAGGGGTCCGAGCCTGACGACAGAACGTACAGCTCTCTGATCAGCGCAATGGCAAAAGCGCCCGGGGGGAGTCAGTGGGAAAGAGCGCTGCAGCTTTTTGATGAGATGAAGCGAGAGGGGGTAGAGTATGACGAGATCACGTACAGCTCTCTGATTAGTGCAATGGCGAACGCGGCCGGGGGCAGTCAGTGGGAAAGAGCGCTGCAGGTTTTTGAACAGATGAAGCAAGAGGGGGTAGAGCCTAACGACAGAACGTACAGCTCTCTGATTAGTGCAATGACGAACGCGGCCGGGGGCAGTCAGTGTGAAAGAGCGCTGCAGCTTTTTGAACAGATGAAGCAAGAGGGGTCTGAGCCTGACGACAGAACGTACAGCTCCCTGATCAGCGCAATGGCAAAAGCGCCCGGGGGGAGTCAGTGGGAAAGAGCGCTGCAGCTTTTTGAATAGATTAAGCAAGAGGGGTCCGAGCCTGATGACAGAACGTACAGCTCTCTGATCAGCGCAATGGCGAACGCGGCCGGGGGCAGTCAGTGGGAAAGAGCGCTGCAGCTTTTTGAATAGGTGAAGCAAGAGGGGGTAGAGTGTGACGAGATCACGTACAATGCATTGATCAGTGCAATGGCGAACGCGGCCGGGGGCAGTCAGTGTGAAAGAGCGCTGCAGCTTTTTGATGAGATGAAGCAAGAGGGGGTAGAGCCTAACGATAGAACGTACAGCTCTCTGATTACTGCAATGGCGAACGCGGCCGGGGGCAGTCAGTGTGAAAGAGCGCTGCAGCTTTTTGAACAGATGAAGCAAGAGGGGTCCGAGCCTGACGACAGAACGTACAGCTCTCTGATTAGTGCAATGGCAAAAGCGCTCGGGGGGAGTCAGTGGGAAAGAGCGCTGCAGCTTTTTGATGAGATGAAGCGAGAGGGATTAGAGTGTGACGAGATCACGTACAGCTCTCTGATTAGTGCAATGGCGAACGCGGCCGGGGGCAACCAGTGGGAAAGAGCGCTGCAGCTTTTTAATGAGATGAAGCGAGAGGGGGTAAAGTGTAACGAGATCACGTACAACTCTCTAATTAGTGCGATGGCGAACGCGGCCGGGGGCAGTCAGTGGGAAAGAGCGCTGCAGCTTTTTGAACAGATTAAGCAAGAGGGGTCTGAGCCTAACGATAGAACGTACAATGCGTTGATCAGCGCAATGGCAAAAGCGCCCGGGGGCAACCAGTGGGAAAGAGCGCTGCAGCTTTTTGATGAGGTGAAGCAAGAAGGGGTAGAGTGTAACGAGATCACATACAGCTCTCTGATTAGTGCAATGGCGAACGCGGCCGGGGGCAGTCAGTGGGAAAGAGCGCTGCAGCTTTTTGATGAGATGAAGCAAGAGGGGGTAGAGCCTAACGATAGAACGTACAGCTCTCTGATTAGTGCAATGGCGAACGCGGCCGGGGGCAGTCAGTGGGAAAGAGCGCTGCAGCTTTTTGAACAGGTGAAGTAAGAGGGGGTAGAGTGTGACGAGATCACGTACAATGCATTGATCAGTGCAATGGCGAACGCGGCCGGGGGCAGTCAGTGTGAAAGAGCGCTGCAGCTTTTTGATGAGATGAAGCAAGAGGGGGTAGAGCCTAACGATAGAACGTACAGCTCTCTGATTAGTGCAATGGTCAACGCGGCCGGGGGCAGTCAGTGTGAAAGGGCGCTGCAGCTTTTTGAACAGGTGAAGCAAGAGGGGGTAGAGTGTGACGAGATCACGTACAATGCATTGATCAACGCAATGGTAAAAGCGCCCGGGGGGAGTCAGTGGGAAAGAGCGCTGCAGCTTTTTGAACAGATGAAGCAAGAAGGGTCCGAGCCTAACGACAGAACGTACAGCTCTCTGATTAGTGCGATGGCGAACGTGGCCGGGGGCAGTCAGTGTGAAAGAGAGCTGCAGGTTTTTGAACAGATGAAGCAAGAAGGGTCCGAGCCTGACGACAGAACGTACAATGCATTGATCAACGCAATGGCAAAAGCGCCCGGGGGGAGTCAGTGGGAAAGAGCGCTGCAGCTTTTTGATGAGATGAAGCGAGAGGGGGTAAAGTGTAACGAGATCACGTACAACTCTCTAATTAGTGCGATGGCGAACGCGGCCGGGGGCAGTCAGTGGGAAAGAGTGCTGCAGCTTTTTGAACAGATGAAGCAAGAGGGGGTAGAGTGTAACGAGATCACGTGCAGCTCTCTGATTAGTGCAATGGCGAACGCGGCCGGGGGCAGTCAGTGGGAAAGAGCGCTGCAGGTTTTTGAACAGATGAAGCAAGAGGGGGTAGAGTGTGACGAGATCACGTACAATGCATTGATCAGTGCAATGGCGAACGCGGCCGGGGGCAGTCAGTGTGAAAGAGCGCTGTAGCTTTTTGAACAGATGAAGCAAGAAGGGGTAGTGCCCAACAAGATCACATACAGGTTTCTGATGAGTACAATTGCAAAAGCGCTTGCGGGCATCTAGTGGGAGCTAGAGAGCGCTGCAGCTGCGCAGTAGAAAGGGTGAACAAGAGGCGAGTGAGACCCAACGAGACCTCTTAGATCTTCATGGTTGGGTTAGGAGCGTTTTTTCCGGTTCAGACTCTTAACTTCAGAGTCATCATATATGATCGGAATCGCGCAACACTCTTATATTACATGATACAGCCAATACTAAGTATGTTACGGTCTCCTTCTTTTGCATGCGAAGGGCGTGGCGCGCGGCCGGGGTCGGCCCCAAGCGCGCGCGGCGGGGCCAGTTGCCCCGGGCCAACTAATATAAGGGCCGAGCATTTTAAGCGCGTACGCCCAAAAGCATTTGAGCGCGTGCTCTTATATAGGCCCATAAGCACTGTTAGTTTGAATGACAATGAATGTCTCACTCTTTGTGGTTCACAAGACATTGACCTCCAAAGTTTGACCAAAATTAATAATTTAGCTTTCCAAATTACTTTAGTTTACTATTCTAAATTACTTTAAATTACTCTATGAATTACTTTAAATTATCAAGCTAAATTACTTTAAATTACTCAAACTTGCAGGGTTTATTTAAAGTCACGGTGAAATCATCGTCCCTTTAATAGAAATAAATATATTGGGATCACGCCTAGTAGTATCATTCATCCAGTCATTAATTGAATAACTTACTAAACCCGTGTGCTATCATGATTGTCATACATTCCCTGAGAGACAGTAAAAAGATACTAATAGAAAGGCGGTCAGTGCCAGTTACGCGCATGTCGATCATTTTAGGTGTCATCAACTACACCCTAACTGATGATATGCAGGCTCTGGATCCTCAATCTAGTCCTCAGTTCAAAAATAACCTTGACAGACGACGCCAGAGTAGGTATAGCCCCCCTCCAGCGCCCCTGAAACTGACTGCTGGGCCCGCTCCCGTGCGACCTGAGAGAGCAGCTCCGCATCCTCCTCAGGCTTGACCAGAGAAAGCGAGTAAATGCGTCTAAGGAAGAGTGTGAGTACTGTCCGACCTGTTTGGCTGTGCCGCCCCGCTGTTTGTTGCACCATCATGTCCACCCCGTTCCCAGCAGAAGCAGAGACGGGGGACAGCGGTAACCCCGGAGACGGGGCGAAAGTGCCCCCGCCGCTTGCCATGTCGACGTCTCCACAGATTCCAGACCCAGGCTGCAGACTCTGCGATACACCCCGAGACTGGGCCTCTGGGTGGCTGCATGCTGACGCCTGTGTGGTTGGAGACAGCGGGCATGCAAAGAAATCTGTTGGGGAGGGTGTGTGTGAGTTGGTGAACACAGACACGCAAGTAGAGGACGAAGAAGAGGACCTCGCTGCAGACCCAAACGCCTGCATGGGAGGAGTCTGAGACTGCAGCACTGTGCCATGCAAACACGATGGCGTTGTCATTGACGAGGGTCCCCCCACGGGAAGAGGAGACGGAGACGCCCAGACGCCCATGCAGGATGCACCCGCTGCCTGGGGTCCTTGACTGTCAGTGAGAGACGGGGACTGGTGGAGCTCTACTGTCAGGCCTGCTTCTCCCCTCTGGGGGAGGGTGGAGGCCTCATACAATTCCCCTCCTGAGGCATCTGGGACCAGGATGAAGTCGCCGTTCTGCACACAGAGGGAGACAGGGGGGGGCGGGGAAGGGTGTATAAGTAGATAGCCAGGTCTCAAGCATCGAGACAATGTCCATACGCGCAGGAGGTGAGGCAGACCATTCAGAGAGTTCCCTGAAGTCCGTCAGAAGAGTCGGAACAAGGCAAGGCAAGGCGAGGGCCAGAGGCAGCGAAGAAACATAGGCACAACGGCTTGCTGAAAGGGTGTGTGGGAATACATGGTTGAAAGCAAGAACAGGGCCTGAGAATATTCCAGAGAGTGCTAGGACCATGCACTGCATGTGGTGTGTGTGTGTGTGTGTGTGTGTGTGTGTGAGTGTGTGTGTGTGTGTGTGTGTGTGTGCGTGTGCGTGTGCGGTGTGCGTGTGTGTGTGTGTGAGAGAGAGAGTGTGTGTGTCTGACTGGCTTGTGATGAGGAAAGAAAGCACTGGGTGTACTTTGTGCAGGTGCTGAGGAAGAATCAGACGAGTGTGCTGCAGACCCAACATGAAACCGTCGCATAGAGCACCGACCGAGCATGCATGCATGCCTACCCTACCTGTATGTGCTCGAAACGATGCTGGTCGAAGACTCGTTGAACGTCATCCATCACCCTGCACACGGGCAGGCAAGCACGCCCATTGCATTCCGTGCAAAACGTTAAGCAAGAATACTGGTCGATGGAAAGGCAGCCTCTTACTTTATCTCTTCGAATCGTTTCTTTCCTTTTGTGTCTGTCTTTCATATCTAACTTCTTTCTGTCTTTCGTTCCTTCCTTCCATCCATCTGTCTACCTTTCTTTATCTGTTTACTTTATTCATTTGTTCTTTCTCCCCTTGTTCCCATCGGGTCCCTCCCTGCCTCTCCCTTGCCTCTCTTCCTTCATTATTCTTTCCTTCCTTCCTTCCCAGCCTCGCTTCCTTGCATAGCCGACGTGCAGCTAGACCAGCACACAGACTCAAGGTGCAGACGAAAGAACAGGTAAATGCAGACGGACAGGCAAAAAGTGGAGCTAGCAAGCGCAGAGAAAGCGTAGAAAGGGGCACGGTGAGGGGAAAAGATAAACCCGGCCAGAGGCAGAGGGGACCGAGGTTGAAGGAGACAGAAAGGAAGGACGAGATGACAGAGAGTCGGAGGGATGGACGTAAGACAGAAGGGAGAGAGTACCACGAAACAGATGGGAAGTCGCCTGAAAAAGCGGCAAAGGGGAAGGAAGAGCAAGCAGGGCACGCAGACACACCAACATGCAAATCCTCGCTATTGACATAGGCACGGTGGCGATTCAGTCTGCCTGCAACCAACAAACCGAGAGACCGACCCAGTTTCCAGAGGCTCTGCTTCTGCATCCACGCGATCGAAGACATAGACCTTCTTTCCTGTCAGAGTAGTCAGGCAGTGAGGAAGGGGAAGGGCCTTATTGAGCATCGGACAGTCAATCTCCATTGTGTGAGACATACAGTTGCGTGCAGAACAGACAGACTGAACAACACGGTTCGAGAGCGTAGACGGATCAATAAGGAAAGTGAGAGACTCAAAAGCAGTTGAACAGGCTTCCCCGAAGTGAGATTGGTAGACTGGCCTTAAGGAAACCGACGGATCATGGTCATGGGGCAGACAATCTAACTGCATGAAGAACTACGAAGCTAGGTCTCTTTCGAAAGGGTCAGCGTGTCCCACGCGTTGCGCAGCCGATTTTGCGTGACGGACCTCCCGGCCGCTCGACGCACGCATGCAGATTTAGCACGGCCGCGGAAGTTTAAAATTGCTTTTCGGGGTCATGCATGCATCATCAGCTTCAGGTTGCATGGAATTGGAGCGATACGCGTGCGTGTCAGAGCTAGCTGGCACGCAGATACGAACAGTCGTCGGATCTGCATGAGAAACACTATAGCTCAATCGTTGATTCTCCACTTCAGAATTGGGGCACCCCCTCTCTGTCAGTGTGTTTCTTAGGTAGATGAGTCAGAGAATACACAACCTGTCCACGTTCTGCATCTGATGAGGCAGAAGGGGTGCAGTAGTACCTGAGGGAATGTGCCGATAGTCTTTTCTATCTTCTCTCGATCGATCCCGTTCACAATGCGTTCAGCTCTGCGTGTCCTCGTCCTCTGCTGTCTTCCTGCGTGCCTTGCCTGGGACAAAGACGGCCATGAGGCAATAGGAATGACTGCAATGAGTGCCTTGAAGGGCAAACCAACGGCACAAATAAAAAGACTCATGAACGGGAGAGACGTTGTGGATGTTCCAACATGGTCAGTCAGAGACAGACAGACAGAAGAAGGAGGAAGGATCCGTGACGTGTTGTCAAAATATCTACCCCACTGCCCCTCCCTTCTCTGCAGGACGGCGAAAGTAAACAAAAAATTTCCATGGACTTTGAAGCTTCACAGCAACCCGACCAAAGACTGGGAGTGCAAATTAGATCCTAAGCCCTCAGCAGACTTGTGTCCCGGGAATGTTTGTCTCCTTCCAGCCATCAAGCACTTCTTCGGCAAGCTCACACATAAGCTCACACCAGAGCAGGAGGCAGAGAATGATCTGACGCTTCCCCCTGGACAGAAGTTATCGGACTCTGACATGCTCCATTTCCTCATTCATTTGTTGGGGGAGTTGCACCAGCCTCTGCAGCTGGGGTTTGTGGGAGACGAAACTGGCAAGAAGATATCAGTGCACTTTCGGGGGAAGGACTCGACTCTGTTTGACTTATGGGATGCTGGGTTCACTCAGGCGATGATTGCAGACAGGCCGGGACATTGGTATGGGGGCTGGACTCATGTGAATGCAGTAAAAGCGCAGTATGAGAAGGAAAAGGCGGAGTTTTCAAAAGGGAATGAAGTTGCATTGTTTGATCAGTGGGCACAAGAGAATTTGGAGATTGCGTGTAACAAAATTTACAAGGACCCAACGTCAAATGACCGTATTACCCCTGCAAAGAAGTTGACAGTAACCCCGCACATCGATAGGCAGTGGGAGGAATTAGTACGAAATCGAATCTTGGTGGCCGGGGCGCGCACAGCCATCGTATTGAATTCCATTCTGGAATCACGAGAAGCGATGCAGATGAAGAAGGAGTCCGGAATGGGGGTGGAAGACAGTCAGTCAATCTGTCCTGTCAGGCAGGCAGGCTCCGTGTATGCATCTTCTCATTCCCTCCCTCCCTCTCTCCTTGTTGCGCCCTCTCCATTCCCCTTCTTCATAAGGCCATGCCGTTTGCTCTTGCTGTATTTCGCTTCCGCTTTTCTTGTGTTTTTCAGTCTCTTAACCAACGCCAGTATTTCCCTCTCTTCTCCCCTCTCCTTGCGTTTCTCTTGTCTCGCCTCTCTCTGCCACCCCGTTCACCTCTCTTTCCACTTTCCTTTCAGGAGATCGTTGCCTTCCTTCCTTCCTTCCTTCCTTCCTTCCTTCCTTCCCGCCCGCCCGGCAACCATGAAAGCGAGAGGCATGCAGAGAAAGGCAAACACAACCAGACTTTTGAACAAACAAAGCTTTCTCTCTTTGTGGTACTTTCGTCTCACTTTGGTTCTTTCGGCCTTCTGTCCGATGTGTCTGGGTTCACTCACTCAAACTCGTGTGTGCCTAATTCTGCTTCTTCCTTCCCGCCCTCCTGCCTCTCTGCCTGCCTGCCTGCCTTTCTCCCTTCCTGTCGGTGTGGAAGCAGACGAGGAGGTACAACAACGGAAGAAGACGAGACAGGCGGACACCGTCAGCCTGTACGCGAGGAATTTCGCGATCAACTTTGTCATCATGCTGGTTGTTTTGGTCAGTCAATGCGGCAGGGACGCAGGCAGTCAGGACCCCCCCACCTCCCTTTCTCTCAGTGTATCCACACGCACACACGCACGTACACACACACACACACACACACACACACACACACACTTTGTGACTGTGGGACACTCACACCCCTTCACGCACCCTCAGCCTCACACTCACGTAGACATGCACACGTAAACACAGGCACAGGAGAGCAGAGACGCACGAGAGTTCAACCTTCTCCAGGCCCCTTCTTTCCTTTGGCTTCCTTTCTTCTTCCCCCATTCAAATGCCTGACTGACAGAAGATGACAGGGAGCATCCTAAGTAACTCTCCACCTCCTGCACAACAGAGACTGTGAGACAGCGAGACACAGGACGGTGGTTGCATTTAAGAGGAAAGACCTGCTGACTATGAGACAACCTAGCCGCTTTCTAATCTTTGACTCTTGTTTGTTTGCTTTCTGTTATTGCCTGTTTGGTTGCCTGTTTGGTTGCTTGCAGGCTGTGTTTTTCTTTGTCAACCACGTGATGTCGGGGCACAGTGCGGGGTCTGCATTCTCGGCTGCGGCCCAATTCGCAAAAAAGAAAATGGAGGATGCGAAAGAGACATATGAGATGTCCGCAGCAGGAAGTGTAAAGGAGACACATAGAGGAAGGTGACATCGTCGCGGGGGAAGGGGAAGGTTGCATGTCTGCTTTCTTGTTTCATTATTAATAATGGCATGTGTTTATGATCGTTTGATTAGAAACGCGGTCGGTCCAGTGTTGTCTGTACCCACCGCGTGTGTTTTGTTTGACTCTCTATTTATCCACACTCACGCTCGCACTCACTCACTCACTCACTCACTGACACACTCCGTCACCACTCACACGCGTCTTGAGTCGTCTGTCGCGGACTCGCTACTCTCTTCCGTCTTCGTCGCATGGGACGGTTTGCCTTTGTCTAATCGGTTTTGCATTTCCACACACCCACCCACGCGTCCCTCCGGCCAGGTCCATCCTCTCCCCTCCTTTCCCTTCCCTTCGCCCCATTCGGCCCCGAAACGTCGACTGCCTTCAGGTGTGCTTGCCTGGCGTGTCTGGATGTATTGACAGATAGGCGGGTAATTGGCCTGTTGCGTCCGAAAAACGTTTCCCTGACTGCCTGCTTGTCATTCACCAGAGAGTGCGCGCACGCTCCAGGGTCCTGTCTCGTCTCGTCTCCATTTCGATTGCCTCCTTGTTCCTTCCCCCTCTCCGCTTTCTCCTCACTACACGTCGGGGGGGCACGGCATCACCTTCTGTGCCTTCCATCCGTCCGTTCTTCGAGCAAAAAAAGGGCAGGGGGGGGCTGAATCGCCATCTCGCAGAGAGTTTGTGTAGCTCTCTTTTTTCCGCCTGCGGCTGTCAAGTTGACAGTGGCAGGCCGGCCACGGAGCGGTACAGGACGAGATGAGGGCCGTTGAAGGATGCTTGCATGATGGGGCGCATCCATGGATTCACCTAGGCATTCACTCATAGCCGGGTGGATTCTGTAGCTGGGACTGCTAACGTCGGGTCTGTTGCGCAAGGTCTTTCGGGGAAGATGGGTTGATGCTGCGTCTCTTGGGGGAAGGTGCCTTCTTTCTGCCATTCCAATCCGTCCATCAATCGACCGACGCGTCTCCGTGCGGCTTTTTGTGTTAATTAATTCAATGAAAATCTTCGAGCATAAGTCTTGATTTCTTGCAAGCAGCGGTCAATCTAGCGGTCAATGTATGGTGTTTTAGGTAGTTCTAGGGTCATTCATGCTATCAAATACACTATGAATTAAGTTCTGTTTTTTTAAACAAAGTTTTAAAAATTTAAAAAGTTTTATTATCTTAGGATTATAGGATTATAATCATAATAATTTTATCATTATTTTGCTAGAAATTAAGTGATCTTATCAGTTAACTTGAGTTAAATATGATTAAAAGCTGGATATTACACTGGATAATTAACTTATCTTCGAAAATATATGTTAAAAATAAATAAATTATCAAAGTAATAGTTATGAATTAAAATTATATTAAATGATCGATAATCATTATATAACTGCGAAGATATTAACTGGTCATAAAGTCAATTGATCAACATTGCTGTCCGGTCCTTCTGCCAGATAGAGTCAGTTTTCAACTGCTGGACCACAGTGCTGGTTGGCCTTCTTGATCACGCTCTGGAAGAGTATCAGGACCTTCTGCAAGCTTCGTCTAGCTGAATGGAACATTGTGGATGGTCTGTACCTCAAGATGCAGATGCAATTCCTCGGCCTTGGAGACGATGCTGTCCGCATGTTTAATTCTTCTGGCATAGCTAGGACTGCCATTCTACTGTGATGCACGAGACTCGAAAGAGGGCCTGCCGGAGGACCCCGTGACGGTCCCACGGGGTCAGTCGCTACTGCCTGCACTTCATTGCGCAAACATAAAAAAAAGAGTTTCCAAAGTGGGAATGCCTCCCCTCTCTTACACGATTGAGCGGCACTTGACCAAAGTGATCAAGACACTAGGCGTCGGCTAAAGAAAAAAAAAAAAAAAGATCCCCCCAAACCCATTACTTTTTTTTTTTCTTGTTTTCTTTTTCAGTCAAACAACTGTTGCCCAAGTGTTGCACATGTGTTGTTCATGTGTTGCACGACTGTTGTTAGGTGTTGTTGAGGGTAAAAAAGTAAAAAAGAAAGAAAAAAAAAAAATCCTCTGATCGCTTATTTTTTTTCTTTTTTTTTTTCTTTAGCCGACGCCTATAGTCAAGACACATACAGGTAGAAGAAAGGCCATTGTTCTTTCTTCATTGGAGATAGTGCTCGAGAAAAGGAAAAGGAAGACAGAGACAGCAAGATTGATAGAGAGGAAAGGTGGGCGCAGAATACGGCCGATGCGAGCCGATGCGGTATGAAGGGAAAGGAGTGAATGCGTTGCAGATTGGGATTGCAGAAATTATAAGCACAAGGTATGGGCGCATTCCAAACAAAGCCAGGAAGCTCGAACGTCTTTGTTGGTATGCAGCGTGACAAACAGAGTATGCAGCAAGAAGAGAAGACAAGGCGCGGGGATGGATAATAATGGTAAAGAACAACACATGCACCGGGTGCGGGACCTCCTGCACATTCGACGCGACATCCGGGTCGTCATGCGACTCGATATCAATAGGAACATCTTACGATGCTCCTGTGCGGCTGCTTGTCCTCCAAAACCATGTGCTCCCTGTCCTCCTCTCCCGCCCAAGTCAAAGTTCATCTTCTGCGAGAGGCAAAACTTCAGACGGAGCGACAAGCGGAATCAACCAGGAGGCAGAGGCGGAAGATTTTCAAAATGTTCTGAAATGTGAATGGTTGTTCGAGTCCGAGAAGAGCAGCATATGCAGATCCATCACTCATCCCGTTGTAGCTTCGGGCATAGCATGCCTCTCCACGCACGCAGGCACCGCACGCACCGCACGAGCTTGACTTCTCTCCTGTATTTGGCAGGCAACAGAGGGGAGAGGTTGCCGAGAAAGAATTTCTTGTTGCTGACATGCGAAATGTAAGCATCCACACCGTGGAGCACACATACATACACATACACAGCTTCTTTTAAATATGTAATTGCTCGATCCATTCAGTTCGACCCCCTCGAATCTCTCTTTAGTGACTATCTGGTCCTGCATCGGTCTGGTATGCATCTCGAATCAGTTGCGTGCTGCATCTGCATGCATGTGTTTCATGCAACACTTTGTTGTGCAACAGCTATGTGTTGTTTTTTAGCCGCTTGACGCACGCCTCGATCGATCCATACGTATATACGTACGCACGTCAGAGTCGATCGATGCATGTATTCATGCAATCAAAAACGATATCGATAGACTTCGATCTGTCCTTCTGAGTCCTGACCCCTATAGACTTTCAACGGATCACGAGTCTGCAGGGGTGCCTCATGTGTAGGTGACAGTCTTCCATGGCTTGATCAGTCTGCCTGCAATGTCAGAATGGTGTACATGCATGCATGCAAGGATGTGTTGCGACACTGTTGTCTGTCCGTATCTGAATTGACTGTCTGATGATTAGCACTGCAAACAATCGGGCGATCCCTGTCCGTCTACATTCGGCACCCATGCGCAACGATGCGCGTTTGTCCCAGGAACGTGACCCACGCATTCCTTGTGCCCTTCTCGAACTTTGATCTGAAGTAAAAAAAGAGACAGCCAGATGACAAGCCAAATTTCACACCATTTGGATGTCAGGACGTCGCCCCTGCGTTCCCGTGCCCCCAGCACTCGTCGGGGCGTTTCATTCCTCCAACACCGGGACGCGCCTACGCCCTCGTCACAAGAAGACCTTGAGGGACCTACAGGAAGGGGGGAGGGGAGAAGTGAAACGCCACAAAGAGTTCCTCAAGAACCCACAGTCGCGCAGAGGAGACGCAGCCGAATGTTTTTGAATGCACAGAACGCGTTCCTCAATTCCTTCAGACCCCCCGATATCAGAGCCAGAGCAGGCAGGTCCATTTTCGGTTCTCCCTTCAGCGACACGGAGGGAGACACGCCCACCCGACCCGGGGGGGTCCCAGAAAGACGCGGGTCTAAATCCTCCATGCCCCGTCTCCTGGCCCTCACACCGGAAGGCCGAGCCCTTCTCGGAACCCCCGAGTGTCCCCCCACAGCGGAGACGCCAACAGAGCCACAGTTGAGTGGTGCTGCGGAAGGGCTCTTCTCGGTGTCGTGTTTCGTGATTCGGGCCATCCACAATCCCCTCAGCGTGGGATGGGAGTTGGTCTTTCTGGAGGTGAAGGAGAGGCAGTTGACACTCCGAAAAATCAACGATGAGGGGGCCCCGTCGTTTGTGCTTTTGCAGGTGGGTGAATAGGGGGGTCTTGCAGAAGGGAAGTGGGGTCGGTGAGAGTTTGTTTTCGTGTCTCTGTCTCTTCGGCTGGGTCACAAGTTTTGGTTTCTTCCATTCATTTCTTCATCAAATCAGCTGCAGGCCTGCAAAAGTAAAGGGGGTGGCTAGCTCGGCTGCGACACCATCTCTGTGCCTGCTTGCTTTTTCACTCAGCTTCCCTTCTCTCTCTTCCCCCCATTCCACTTGCAGGTAAGTCTTCGTGGAGGGTCTGTGGAAGCTCTCGACGAACCGTTCAAGAACCCCTGGACCAGGTCGCTGCTCACGGAGGTCTTCAATCCTTTACCCGAGACTTCGGAGTTCTTCGAATTGAGGGCTTTTTGCCTCCAGACTCCGCAACAACAACCGGTGGGTGGGTTGGTGGGGCAGGGCACAAGTATGAAAAGCAGTTCAGTGAATTGGCTGAAGTTGTTTCACTTGCATGTCCACACTTCTTTTGCATGCCATGCAATGAAGGGGTTACAGCGCTCTTGTGTCTTATGAAAATAATCAATACAGTAACCATGCAGCTCCCTTTTTCTTCAAAACGCATGTGCCACCCTGCAGATCCGAATTGCCTGCCAGACCCTGGACGACGCCCTCTCCCTCGCAGAGTTCCTCCACGTCTGCACCCGCCTGGAACCCCCCCCAGACGCCCCCATCTGCAGCCACCTGGTGGTTCGGGTCCTGAATGCCAAAATCAAAAAACGCGTCGCGCAGTTTTGGGGCCTGCAGAAGATGCAGAAGATCCTGAATGTCTCGGAAGTTGGAGCAGGAGGAGGGCAGAAAAAGAAAAAGGACAAGGAGACAGAGTGCAAACCGTTTGTGGAAGTCCAGTTTGATACCTTCAGATACAGGTGGGGGGGTCGAAGGGCAGGCACACGTGTGTCAGTTCCGACCTCGCCAAATGCACAGTGTTCATTTTTCCTGTATCGATATCAACAGTTTCCCAAGTTATTCTCTTGACTCGTGCACGGGCTTTGGTTTGCATCGATTCTGTTGTCATGCAGTATGTTTCCTGCATGTTGTTGAAAGATTTGCTACCACCAATCCATCCGAGCAGTCTAGCGGCTGTCAACATCTTCTCTTTTCTGTTCGTCTTTTTAGGACGCTTTGCCTGTTCTCTGAAAGTGTTCCCTGGTTCTTTTCCCGCGCTTTTCTCTTCTCTTTTCCGATCTTTTCAGCCACTCACAATCTTCTTGGAAGATTCCTGATCCATGCATCCACTCTTCTTTCAATCGCATTATCACCCACATATTTGAGCATCGATTCTTAAAGCAGCGAGACGATCTATCGATGCATCCGATTCATTCGTTTTTTTTCTTTCTATTCCTTCTCGACCTGCAACCATCATGTAATACAAAAATCGATCACTTCAATCGACCACCTCGATCTTGCGTGCAGATTTCCCACCCGGAGCGGGTCCAAACCTGCCTGGGGGATGGGGCTGGAGATCCCTGTCGTGCAGGACGATCCTTGTGAGATGCTCAGGTTCAGATTCTTTGACAACACCCCATTCGCAGTCAGTTAGTCAAAGTGTCAGGAAGAAAGTGAAGCTAATTGGTACTGAGTATCCTTTCCCGCTGAAGAACCCACGTTGGTGCTTTTGGTTTTCTCTCCCGTCACACATTTTGTTTTACTCTCTCTCCAGCTCTTCTGATACCCCCTCTGCATTCTCCCCCCATTCTTTGTCTTTCTCCTTTTTCTGCCTCGAGAATACACAGACGACACCGACACAATCATTCCCTTCCCATCCGCTCGCAGAATGCCAAACTGATAGGAGAGGTCTCTTTGCCCCTGTGGTCCCTCTTTGAGGCCTCGAATGAGCCTCGGTGCGTGGCTCTGAGGCTGATTGACGTCGACAAGAAAGAACAGGGAGAGGTGCTGGACATGGTCAGTCAGTGGCCACACTGAACTGAAGCAAGTCATGGAGCTCTCTTTTTGAATTGAAAAAATGGGTCACGCTGCGATTTGGGTCACGCTGCGATAATCAAGGAAAGGAGGGGACTCGAAGTGCGAGCGAAATTGATTCTTCGTTTGTTCACGCATTCATTCATCACGTCGTCTTTTCGTGTTTTCGTTTGATCTCTTCTGTATGCCTCCCTTTAATTCTTCTTCGATTGGATTCAACCTCAATCATCCGCATGAAACAAATCCCCCCCTCATTCATCCATTCCCATTCAATCAGGTGAGAGGCCAGCTGAACGTGATCATCGAATGGAGACGGGACAATGCATTCAGAATTCATTCTAATTCTGTATGAAAATGAATTCATGCATCAATCAGGTGAGAGGCCAGCTGAACGTGATCATCGAATGGAGACGAGACAAATTGGACGTCTTCTACCCCATTGCAAAGACACGAAAGGCAAAGGGTCCGTCAGAGGGGGGACTTGGGCGACAGACAAGGGAATGTGGCAGGGCACAAAAGAAAGAGATGAATGGAGTCATAGAGAGAGAGGCAAAGGAAGGCCGCATAGCTGAGACCCGTGGAAGACAAAAGGGAAAGAGCGGAATGATTTCTTTCTCATTCTCGCTTCGCTTACTTTCCTTTTTCTATCGTTACATCATCTTCGCTTGCATTCATTCCACAAGCATGCATTTTCTGCACGTACATTGCTTCTCTCTGCTTCTATTCTCTCCTCTTCTCCCCTCTGCAGACGACATGTCCAACCTCGTGCAGGTCTGTCGTCTGTTTCTTCTTTTTTTTTGTTCTTTCTTTCTCTCTTTGTCTCTCTCTCTCTCTCTCTTTCTCTCTCTCTCTNNNNCCTCTGTGTGTGTGTGTGTGTGTGTGTGTGTGCCTGTGAATCCTTGGCTTTTGTGGTTGCTCAGAAACGAAACTATTCCTTCTCGGTTTCCCGTTACAACTTTCTTCCCGACATGACTTGGAGCTGCTTGACCTTTTTGAGTGTATAGGCCGATGCGAATGTCACCAAGCTGAACATTTTATTAGCTGAAAAAGAAAAAGAGAAAGTCAGACCGCTTTCCCTTTCACGACTGCCTTCAGGTAGCGTTGTGGTTCAAGATCCAAACGAAGAGAATCGACGCCTTCGTCAAAGACTGCGAATGGGTGGGTGACTTTCTCTAGCTGTGACGATGGGTGTATGCAAACAGATGGGTGGACAGACGGGGGCACTCCGCAGACAGGGGGAAACCCAAATGGATAAATAGAGGAAGAGACCGACCGACCGACCGACAGACAGAGAGGCATGAGACAGGAAAAGGTCTCCACACGTACTTAACAATACAGCAAGAACGGAGAGAGAGGCATTCGCGAAGGCGGTCACACTCACCAATTGCACACACACCGTCTGCCCACCCTCCTTCTGTCTCGCGCAACAGTTTTACACCGGTAACTCCACCTTTTTCGTCTCCGTTCCTTGATGGTTTCGTTTGTTCTTCTGCATACACTCACTGACTGTCGTTGAATTCTCTTTGCACATCAGAGGGCTCTCTTTGTCTTCTTCGTCTCTGCATTAGTGGATCTGGGGCTCAGTGCTCTCTCTTGAACTGCTTATCGCTTACTTTACTCTCTCTCTCTCTCTCTCTTTGTTTGCCCGGGCTGGCTGTTTCTCTTTATTCATTCCGAGCTAGATTCTGATTCTCCACCCTGCGTACGTACACACAAATATTTGTTGTGACAGAGACTCTTTCGATGTGTCTGTGTGTGTGTGTGTGTGTGTGTGTGTGTGTGTGCAGTTCTGCCTTCCCTACGGGGCCCTCATCTGGTTTGACAAGCCCTTGAACTCTTGTCTCTTCTTGGCCTTTCTCTCGGTGCGTCAGTGAGTGCGTGTCTGTCTGTTGGCTGTGTTGGACTCTTGGAGAAGGGGTGGGAGCTTCTTGGGTTTTTTTTTCTCTTCCCTCTGGACTGAAGACGGCTGAAGGCTGCATGGGTCAACTGGGGTTGAGATCTGCTGCATCCGGGCTAGAACATTGTCGTTGAGAGTGTGTGTAAAGAGGAGAGAACTACAGAATGGCCCTCTTTAAGCTGGCATAACTGCAAAAATGAGACACAGATTCACACACGCACTTATGAACGCACAGAGGCAGAGGGAAAGAGAAGAGAAAGTACATGTAGGCGCTCTGGAAAGATGAGCCTAAAAGGGTGGGAAGATGCCCGTACGATCGTCTTGGGAGGCCCCGACAATTGTCTGCATGCATTTGGAATGTCACGGTGCTTTTCTCCTCTTCTCATTCCTTGGCGTCTGTCCTGCTTCTCTTCCGCCTGCACAGAAACATTCTTTCCTGTAAAATCAATCCTTGTGTTTGTGTTTCTCTTGCTTCCTTTCTTCCTCTGACGCCCTGCCATTATGCAGTGGTGGATTCTGATCGCCTACAGGTGGACAGGTGCGATATTGGTCCTCTGGCTCCTCTTTCACACCTTCATCCTACACCCACGTGAGTGCTTCCTTCTTTCCATTCAAAAGGAAGGAAGAACTTCCAGCAGAACGCATGGGGTCACTCTTCTCCTTTTCAATGACTGCTCCTCGTGGACGCTCTCTAATTGTGTCGATCAAAAAAGGTGTGGGGCACTTTTCTCGGTGCGGAGTTGGGGGTTATCTGCAGAAACCCCAAATCATATTCAGTCTTCCGTGCTCACCGGCTACTTTCTTTTTCGTTTTTTTTTTATTTGTTGCGTTTCGTCTTCTTCCTCTTCCTTTGGCATCCTCTAGACAGAATATTATTCCGACCATAGTGCTGCCTCCTACTGCGTGCATGCAGAGGCACGTGTTGCACGTCGTCGCATGAGAACTCGTGTGAGGAAGGTGCAGAGGTTTTTCACGAATCTCGTGTGCCTGATTGACAAAACTGCCATCTCGCTTGCCCATCTTGTATTGGACCTCGCGTGCTGCTGGTGCTGCTGCTGCGGGAGGTGCGCGCGTCGTCCGTCCAAGTGGGGAAGGGGGCCCTCTGGGGTGAGTGTGTCTCGGTGGTTCGTGGGCGTTTGCGAGGCTGCCATCCGAGGCTGTGCGTCGGTTTCCGTGGCGGTGGGGATTGCAGTCGGGTCGACGTTGGTGCCCCCAGCCAAGGCTGCACTGGAACAGGGGAGGCAGGAGGCTGAGGCGACAGCCAGTGCGACAGGCATTGCTGTGTTCAAAGTGCTCTGGAGCTTAAATCTGTTTGCGGCAGAGAAGGAGAGGTTGCGTCATGCCATGGCAAGGTAAGAGAGAAGAATAGACAGATAGACCTTGCTCGAGTCTTCGTTTCCCTCTCTACGACCCTTTTTTGTACTGTATGAGGGGGACGCTTGGTTGAGTCTTGTAGCCGACATTTTCAACACATTCGTTTTTGTGTGTAGTTTTAATTTCTGCCCCTATTTTCATGAATTCCATGCTTTTGGAAGGGACCTTGAATTCTTTTGGGCCTTCTTCATCTCCCGAATTCTCTCTTTTCCGATTAATTCAATAAGGGTCGTCTGTCGCTTTTTTTGAGGGGCACAAATTGACCTACCAAGACGGTCGGTCGCTCTCAACAAGAGAGAGAGAGAGAGAGAGAGAGAGAGACAGTTACCGCAGCATTCTCTCTTCTCAGTTTCCCACTCCGCTGCCTGCCTGCCTGTCTTCCTGCATGCATGCAGGTCCCAGGCCTCCTCCCGTTCTGCCGCATTCCACGCCTTCAATTCCCAAGCGAGCTTCCTTGGACGCATCAAACGGCGCACAGCCTGTCCTCACACAAACTACTCAAAGATGGATAACAAACTCGTGCGCTCTGTGAGGTAAGTTGGTGAGATTAGTCATTCTGTTCTTCAACTCAATGGAGTCCTTCGACTCTATGATCCCGGCAATGAATTCAGTGCATTCACTCCCAGAGGAATCCCTCCATCGCCTGCCCTTTTCTCTTTTCCATTTCATTCATCTATCCGACCAGCTGTTTTTTCGAAATGTAATCCGCCCTTTCTTTCGCTTTTGGTGCCTTCTGGGCTCTGTTTCTTCCAGTCTCCTCCTTTTCTCTCTTTTTTCTGTTCTCATAGTCAAATCGGCGCTTTTCAATTACGTGCTTCTGTCTTCTTACACTCCGTCTGCTTCACAATTCGATCACGTCACCGTGTCTCTCCCTCTCTGCTGATGCAGATTGGAGGCGCTAGAGGAAGCAGCCGAGCTTGCCGCAGTCGCCTCCTCCATCCAGCGTTCCAACGCCACAGTCCACCTTGCACAGGCCCTCAGGGGAATCAACAAGAAGAAGCGAAGGCCCTCCATCAAGGGACCGGGGCCCTCAGGCATCACCCGGGCCTCAGGGATTCCCCTCACTCCTCCAGACTCTCCAGACAGAAAAACGGGCACAGGGACGGGGAGAGATTCTTTTAGTCCTATGAGGGCTTCACCCAAGGCAAAATCTTCCCAGCAGCCCAAGGCAAAGAACGCTCTACAGTCTTGGTTGGCCCGTCAGGTAGAGAAGTTCAACGAGTTGGTAGAGGCCGGGGCCATGCAGGACGATCGTCTGGTCGAACTAGGAGTTGTCCCCGGAAGTCCAGGAGACAAGAACTCCTCCTCCTCTTCCTCGTCCAACCATTCCGATCTCTCTGCAGAGTCTGGAGAAGACAGAGGAGTGTCCTCGTTGTCCGATCTAGATTCTTCCGTCTCTTCAAATGCGTCTGCGCCTCACTCCGTGCGACCATCCTTGAAAGCGACTGGAAGCCAAAGCAGCTCCGTGACGCTCAACAAGCCTTCCCTTCTTGTTGCCGTCTACAGGGATCCGCAATCGGAATTCTTCAAGGACCCCGGCAGCTCTCAGGAAAATGTGGCGGAGGGGGCCCGAACAGGGGACCCAGGCAACGAGACCCTCGAGGACATCTCCGAGGGGATTGACCGGACCCCCGGTAACAGCTTTCGCCCTCCGCTTTCAATGCATGTGTTTGCGTCTCCTAAGCGGAGGCGCTCAAAGAGTGATACGGAAGAGAAAGAAAGAGAGAACGGGGAAACGCTGCAGTTGCAAGACGAAACCGCTGAGGCAGTTTCGAGACGGAGGAGGAGCTTAGCTCGGCCCTCTCTGTCACGACTTCACTCGACGGTCTCGGGAAAGAGTACGACGGCGAAGAAAAGGCAGAGCATTGGCGCTCTGCTAGGCGCATCTCTTTTGCAGAAGAAGGAAGATGGAGAGGGAGGGGGGGGTTCTGTGAAGGGGTCAAGAAGAAGAAGGAGCACGGCATTCGGCACGGGCTTGTTGAGCCGTTCGCAGAGCAAGAGGAGTTTACGCAGAGGTACGGTGGGAGGGAGTCAGAGTGCTGGCTCGGTAGGTGAGGGCAGTGTTAAGAGTGTTAAGAGCGCAAAAGGAAAAACCACCCGGAGCGGTGGAGCGAAGGCCGAGATTGGTTTACTTGACTCAAGTGATTCCTCAAATGGGACAGACGAGGACGAAGAGGAAGACGAGGATGGGGAAGAGGAGCAGAGGAGGATGGAGGCGTTGGCATCTGCAATGGGCAACTTGTGGAACACCAAAGACTATAAAAGGTCGGCAGCTTCGTGTGCTCGGAAATGGGTGATGTGATGGTGGTATTAGTATATTAATATGAATTGAACACAATATATTATATCGGAAACAGCTACTTTTGGGGGGCATGATACCTCTTTGCCTTGGGAAAACTTTGGACACAGACCAGGGTTTAGATCTCTCTGTAGTCTGTACTCCAAATGAGAGAAGCACACACACAGATGGCAGCGTGTCGTCCATTTCGTTTGATCGCTCCACGATTTTACCTACTCAAAGTCCATCAGTTTGCCTGTCTACACTGTAGCTGAATCTTGTTTTTATTAAGAAGCGCCCTGAAACACACGATTCTGTGCTTCACAATGTCGTCGGCTTTGGCCTCCTAATGTCGCCGAAGCTCCTGGAAGAGAGTCGGCCTCTACTGCGTGCTGTCTGATTTCCTGGCGCTATGCCTTCTTCGCCCTCTGTTTCTTCTGGCCCTTGCTCATATATTTCTATTCTTGCTATTCCTTCTGGCTCTCTTGCAAAATTGTCGATCGACTGTACAACGAGACTAGATCGATTCCTGTTCCTGATTGCATGCAGGAGTTCATCTCGAATTCTTCGAGACGGAGAGGAGGACATAGGAGAGGAGGGCGTCGCTCTGACAGAGTCAGATGGTCTGATTGTGTGGGAAAACGAAAGGAAATCACTCAAAACAGGAGGATGGGCTTCTCAGTATCTCATACGGTCGGTCGGTCATTCATGATGCAAATCTCCTCGGTGATTTTTGGCGGATGGTTCTCTCTATGTGGGCTCAGCCGATTCTGTTTCTTGAAGCTGCATGCATTTCTCTCCCATTCCCTGCAAAAAGAGCGTTTCGGCTTTCTCTGACGCAACTCCGTTTGTGTGAACACTCTTTCTCATGTCCGCAGAGCTGTTCTAGAGGGTGAGATTGACTTTATTCCAGAGGGTTTTCACATCGATCCCCCTCCATTCATGTACGACGACAAAGAGCTGAGGAGAGAACTGGGGCCTGCACAGAGACCGCAGAGGGGGCAGGTGATCAACTCAAAAGTTTACGCGTGGCAACCGATCGTGAATGAGAAAACGGATCCCAACGGATGGAGGTGGGTGGGTCATTCAGTTAATCTATGCTCTGTGTGAATATTTCGCGAAAAGGGAGGTTCATGTTTGAAGGAAAGGCTTTCATACAAAGGAAGAACCATGTGAATTAGAATCTTTTGCATCTGGAAGACGAATTCTTTCTTTGCTGAATTGGGGACGGGATGATTCTGGCTGCTGAAACTCTCGTCCACACTCTCTCCCAGAGTTAGGGTGTGTCTCGAAAGAAAAAAACCAGACAATTCGGACACAGCGCCTGAGACGAACATTTTGAACGGCTCTTTTTGTTTTTTTACTTACTGTATCCTTTTGTCCATCTCCTTCCTTTCGGCCCACATTCTGCGATTCTGTGCGGATCTGTTTCCGTGGGTATTTACACGTCTGCAGGTACGCGTTCATGTTTTCAGACCTTCTGTGGGCGAACAAGCCGAGCATCGTGACGTGGGTGCGCCGTCGCGCTTTCAAAGGAATCGAAATGGGTAAACGTCAGTGCGTCCTTCTGTTTTTTTGTCTGCCTTGTTTTCACTACTCGGACAGACAAACTATTTCATTTCGTTCGCTGACTAGACAGATGCAGTAGACAGAGAGTGCCAAGCCCTAAGCTCACAAGTCGCCGACCCGCCCACATCATCCACTCACACAAAGAGGAAGAAAACTCGTGTCTCTGCCTTCACAAACAAACCCGCCGGGAGCCAATCCCATTGACCAATGTCCACACAGATTTGAGGGACCTCTCTGCTTTTCGCAGAGCTAGAAGAGAAAAGCCGCATCAGTTTTTGTCTTTTCATTCCTTTTTGGATTCTGCAGGAAGCACCAGCTTCGGTGCCTCCCACCGACACTCCCGTGCTTCGACTATGGGAGGAGGGAGCGGTCGTCCTTTTGGAGAGAGGGGCAACATGCGGAACAGCACTTTGGGATCTTTCAGGGCCTCTTCGGTGCGGGGCATGGGGACACACAGGGGCTCTAGGGCCTCTGCGTTGAGTAGGGGGGAGGGGTATGTGCTGTCGGGGCCGGAGCCTGACTCTCCTGGGGGTGGGGGGGAGATGACGGCACATTTCGGCCTCGGGACCGCGTTCGGACCGCGTCCCGACAGTCCGCAAAGTGCACAGGGGAGGGAGAACCAGGCAGGGGGGCAGGGGCTGCAACAGTTAGGTCTTGCTGACGGGTCGTACCAAGGGGCTTTTTCGGAGTTTATTGAGGAGATTAATCAGTTCAAAGGGGACCTGGAGAATCTTGCCGAGTGGTTGGAGAAGAGAAAAAACCTCTTTACCTGGAAATTTGCGTGGGTGTCGAAAATATGGGTCGTGGTCAGTCAATGACTTTGTGTACTCTTTTCACGCATGTCCGAATCATCTCTCTTCTTCTGATCGAATTGTTCTTCTCCTTCTCCTGCTTTTTCTTCCTTGTTCTTCTGTTTTTCCTTCTTCGTATTCGTCTTCTTCTTTTTCCTGTTTTTTGTTCTTCGTCTCTTTTTTTCTTCTCTTTTCCCTCTGTCACACTTCCAGAACAGTGGTTTGGCTTTTGTTTTGCTCTCTTGTCGTTCCCTCTAGATCTCAGTCTTATCCATCCTCTGCAGGTCCTTCTCTGCGCACTGCCGATTGTCATTGTTGTGCCGACCAACTTGCTAATCTGGATCTGGGTGCTGACGATCTTCATCGATGGGTTCCAGTCAGTCGCCTTCTATCCTCTTTCTGGTTTTTGCTTGTAACATTTGTGGTGATTTGTAGTTTTTCAATGGTCCCTTCTGGAACGGGTGATCGAAGTGTTGTTTACCTCGCACACAGCGTGTCTGTTTGGCTGGATGTCAAATGGACCTTCTGCTCTCTTCTGCACACACATTCTGCCGGCGTCTTTCTTGGTACACCTGTGAAAAAGTAGGGTAAACACACGTAAGCTCGGAGATGTGCACGCGCGTACCTGTTTCTGCAGAATGGGATCGAAACGCCGAGCTTTCCAGCAAGCCTTTAGAGCGAGCTTCCTTTCGGTCCTCTCCAAGCAAAGCAGGGAGGTCAGTTCGAAGTGATTTCGTCTTTGTGAATAAGTGAGTGAGTGTGTGATTGATTCAGTCAGTGAGTGAGTGAGGAAGGAGGGAGGGACGGACAGACGGAGCAACCGAAAACGGAAGGGAGTGAGATCCGGCCGACTGACTCCATTTGCGTATTCTATGGACGTTTTCCTCCACCTGCAATGTCTTTCACCCCCCTCCCCCCTTCCTCTCTTTGTGCAGGATGTCGCTTGGGACACTCCGATGACGATGATTGAGCAGAGAATGAACGTGGTGGATCTGATTGAAGTCCTGCAGGCGGAATACAACGTCAAGGTAGGAGCAAGAGCTATGCATGGGGTGTGGGTAGTCTCGAATGCCCATATTGGGTTGGGACGCTGATGGTCTGGGACGATTTTTCTTTCTTTTGTCCTGGCCTCCTGTCTATCAGTCTTTCTGCTAGTTCATGTGTCGATGATTTTCCCCTCACTTGCTCACTCGTCTGTACCTTTCAGTAAAGTGATCGGTGATCTTTCCAAGTGAATATCCTTTGTAGGAAATCCTGTTCATCTCTGTGCCTTTTGAGGGTCAATCGCATGTTGACTGAAGGAACGTGCACCATCCTTTGTGTATGCGTCGGTGTGTGTGTGTGTGTGTCTATGTGTGTGTGTCTGTGTGTGTGTGTCTATGTGTGTGCATGCGTGTGTGTGAAACTGTGTGTGTGTGTGTGTGTG